>UYYA01000078.1:0-130213 GCA_900624975.1 Angiostrongylus costaricensis
AAACGCTTCAATAGCACTTACAAAAAGAAAAACTCTCTGGTAATTACATGATCAACAGCTTCTTGAGAAACTCACCGCTTTTTACATGACTTCCAATGAGGAAGATTAGAACAGCTGATTATAGCCGCATACGGCTGACGACTACACTATCCCACATCAGAAATTGATGCGGGGATACGGTGTCAGGTCGCGTATGACCTCTGTGCATTCATCCCTGCTATTCATTGTGGGGTTTTTGGCATTTATTCAAAAAGCCTCAAGGAATTTTCGCGCTGGTGTTTTGGACTTCTGTGCAAGGATATTGATTTTTGCTTCAAAATCGTCTCCGCTATGCTTTTGTATCCTATGTGTTCCTAATGGAGTACTTTGTCTGAGTTTTCGTTTGCCATCTTGGTATTCTTTGATACGGATACACAAGGGTCTGCCCGTTTCGCCAATATATTCATCTCCGCAATTATTACAAGAGGTCAGGTATATCGTACCTGAACTCATGCAATCACCGTCCCTGCCGTAAGGGCAATTCTAGACCTGCCCTTCTTAAGCATCGTTTAACAGCAACGCTTACTTTATCGCTAATAAAAGGCAACACAAACGGGACCTTCTTTTGGCCATGTGCTTCGCCTGGGCGCGTCGCTCTCCTTCCAAACTTATCGCGTGGAGTTACTATTTTGTAGCCATTGGAGATGGCTATTTACCGAGCCAAATCGCGCCATTCTTCCTTTAGTTCCCAGGTTGTGTACACAGAGGTGGGTGTTCGAAACACGTTTCTCACAAGCGCTCTCTTTGTGTGCGAAGGGTGGGAAGAAAGGAAATGAACGAGGATATTCTTGTTACTTGGCTTTCGGTACCACTTTGCCATGTAACCGCTACTTATTTGAACGTTTAAAAACAGAAGCCAGTTTTTTCTCGGTTTCTCCCGGGTGAACTTTATGTACTCAGACTGCTCGTTCAATAATTGAAAGCATTTGGCCATCTCCTCCTGCGTAGAGAAACGACAAAACAATCATCTACATATCTGCGGTAGAGTAGTGGCTGGAGATCGAGAACAGAGGCTTCTATCTTAGACATAAACACAGTGGTAAGCCTTGGTGCCAGTCGCTGTCCTATTCCCACCCCCTTATTTGCGCGAAATATTTCCCAGACTATCCGAAAATCGAACAGTTTAGGCACTCTTTTAAGAGAGCCATTAGCTGCTGAATGGACAAGCCATGCATATTTATTCTTCCTTCATCTTCAACAAGAAGTTCGAAGATGGCTTGCATTGCGGAGTCATTCGATACGTTAGTGTACAGCGCGGTGACGTCAAAGTACTCCATCACGTACGCATGTAGCCGCTACTTGATAAGTTGATTTGAACATTAAGAAATGGAAGCCAGGTCTCTTTCGGTTTCTTCCGGGTGAACTTAATATCCTCAGAGTGCTCATTCAACAATTCAAAGCATCTGTCCGTCTCATCCTGAGTAGAGAAGATGACAAAACAATCATCTGTATATCTGTAGTATAGTAGCCAATTTCTGATGTGGGTTGGTGCAGTCATCAACCATATGCGACTATAATCAGCTGTTCTAACCTTCCTAATTGGAAGTCACGAAAAAAGTGGTGAGTGTTTCGAGAAGCTGTTGATAATGTAATCACCATAGAACGCCCCGGAAAGGACAATAGCGCGTTCGTTCCCCACTATAGACACCTGCGGTCCAGAGTTTTGCAAATATCTCGGCAACGTTGTGGTTGTATTTCGCTTAGTTAGTAACAGCCATGAAAATTATAGAAGGCCGAAAACAAAACGTTAAACATTAATCACCACAGAGTTTTTCTTTTTGTAAGTATTATTGCGGCGTTTGGCCTAATAAATTATATATCAGCAAACCCTTCCAGGCTCTGATGAAGGCGATGCTGCCGAAACGTCAGCTACTGTTGTATTGTATTGTGTTTCTCTATAGAATCAAATGTATGCTGTTTAACAACCTCGTGATAGCTGAACAAGAAAACGAGGCAGTAACTCAGTTGGATGTGGAAATCAATTTAATGTGGAAATCAATTTATTCTTCTTTTCATGCGGTTTAAGAGAGGCAGTCAAATGGTGTCTATAAAATGGATGTCATAATTCTTTCTGGAGAACGTTTTCAGCGTTTTGCGCCAGTCTGCAAAATCTCGTAAATTATATCCTACTTCTTTAGAATCACATAAAATTTGATTTAACGTGAGTTGATAAATTGAGGAAGCGGCGAAAGTGGCCGGCCCTTTTGCAAAACGCTGTTGTATGCTGCACAATTATTATCAAGCAAGAACAAGTTGCACGTAGAACACCCACAACCCTGACGGTTGTGGTAAAACAATGGCCCACAGTCACCGTGAGAAAATAATGTCATGATGACAAACTGTGATCACTCGGCTTGCGTGGTGAGGAGGAAAGACCGAAAAGTAAGGAAACAGACTATGGAATTGTTTCTGTACAAAGCTCTAAAAAAGTTTTCGGCACTTTTCATTCCCTGAGGTATGCGCCATGTATTCGACTTCATTAAGCATCGTCAGAGGTGATTGAATGCATATCTGGCCCTTGCAATGACTCGCCGTGGCCTGCCGATGTATCGAGCCAATGCTCCTCTCTTCCCAGACACGTGTGGTAGCAATTTTTTGACTCCGGAAGGATGGAAGAAGGTTTGATGAGCTTGGGGCGCGGGATCGATCCCATATATACAGCAGGGTACCTATAACTACCGCGCTTCACGCACTCTCGTTTTTACGCAGTAGTAACATTTCGAGGTTCGTCTTCCAAGGTCTCCAAAGGCTTCGAAACTAACAATGTTCAACCACAATGATGCTGAGATATTTTGCAAAAATTCAACTCTAAGCTAGATCGAACCGCGATTACCCTTTCCGGGGCTCACGTGTTACGTATGGCACCAGAGAAGCCCTCGTTCTGCCATTCTCTCAGCAAGTTTTTTTTACCCCAATGGTACCATCAGCAATTACCCGTTTACAGAAAATCAGTGACGATAACAGTGTTCACTTTTTCGGCTGAAAATGACGATCACAAAAGAATGCGCGATGAGGCCTACAGAATAGTGCTTAATTCCCATAAAAGCATAAAGGCATATTTGGCCTATGCAATGACTTGCGCCACCTCTGTATCAAATCAGTGTTTTCATTCTTCTAGACAAATCTGTTACCAATTTATCGACTTCAGAGAAATGGAAGCTTTGGTTCTCCTGAAGCAACTGATCGAATCAAAGACCTTATTGGTATTGCAAGGCACGTCTAACCCCTGCGTTGCAATTGCCTTTAACAAAAGGACAGAGATCATCAAGACTTTCACGATTTTTGGGCGGAAACTTAGTGATCTAGTTTAGGCCTACGATTACTGTAAGTTAGTAAAATAGTTTTGCATGAAGGTAAGGCTAAAGGCGGTATTTCCCCTAAATGACCCACAAAAAACAAATTAACGTGAGCTTGTCAAACTAGCAAAAGCAAATCTGCAACATTTTAATAAGAACAGATTAAAACCAGAAAAAATACCACTTAATAAAAAACCTAGCCAGAGAAAATAGGGTAATTGGCTATGAACAGGCTCGGTTATTCAACTAATCCTTGATGACTTGATCTAATGATCCTATACAAAACTGGCAAACCCAAGACTAATTAACTGATGGCCAAATTCTTAAAAATATAGCACGAAGTTCTTCAACTGAAGTAGCCTTTAAGTAATGGTGGTTAACAAAATTAGCAACTACCTAATAGCAAAAGGGACGGCAACACTTGAGTTTACCGTCCAAGTGTCCATTCGCTAGCACATTTAGTCCTTCAGTTTATCTATTACTATTTTTGATGGCTTCAAACCACTCTGAGACGGAACAGCCGCTACTTTATGAAATAACTTTTCATACAGAGAAAGCAGTTACTTACTTCTAGCAATTTACAAATATCGACGATCGATCCAAATACCATTATGGAACTTCGGCCATGCATGGTGAAAACCTTTTTGTTCAGTAACTATGTAAACAGGTTCTTAAGCGAGCAAACAGACGTTTCATAAAGGAGAATTGAATATAGGGACAAATATTAGTCCACTAAAACCAACCGCGAAGAAATTTCCGTGCCGTGTTCTGCAGTTACGGCGCCATTTTCCAGAATACACAGAAAACACTCGTCAAACTCGGAAAAACAAAACCCTCGTGGTAAATAAAGCGATGTTATTGCATTGCCTAAGACAAGACCTTAGAGAAGGGATTCATATGAACAGCTGGCAAGAGATATTATGCAGTTAAGCACTTCAGATTCGGATTCACACGTCAACACTTTCGAAGATGAATCGCATCTATACTTCCCATACTTGGTAACAACAACATTCTGATGATGACCGTTCACCGAGATCGAGTTAAAGATTGGACAATGAAAGCATTTGACGTTGTTGAACCCTCCAATACCCGAGGGATGCGCTGTGCATTCGACTCCATTAAGTATTGCATCATTGATTGAAGGCATATTTGTCTTATATAGTAATCTAGCTATGTATCAAGTCAGCGTCTTCATTCTATAAGAAATGTCTAGCACCAAGTCCACGAACTCAAAGCGTTGAACGGACGACAATATGAGGCTTGAATATCTCGGCTCGTGGGATTCAACCAACGACTGCTTGTATTCTGCGCTATACCTCTAACCACTGCGCTTCACGCGCTATGAAAGCAATTTACCACCATTACATAAGGGTCCGCTAAGACGAATACGTCCATACGAAACTAAGTGAACTAATTCAACCAATGAAACCTCTCTTACCTCCTAAACTACTCTAACAGACGCGTCTGGACGAGTGCTACCGTCGCTTGGACCACCACGAGTGACGAAAGGGATGATGCCGCCGCTCGTGCAAACGGCACTGAAAACCGCGTCGCGCACGCAGTCAGCGATGAGCCCGCCACTAAGCCTCGCTAACCGCCGCCGCCAACAACAAACTACACAGAACAGATCGAATCCAGGATAAAGCAGGATCACGCGATATTAGAAACAACGGCGACAACAACTCATATGCTCTAGAAACAAAAGCTCTAAAGCTCTTGGCTCTGATCAGTTCCTTTGAGATACGCCATGCATTCGACTTCATGAAGCACCGTCAGAGGTGAGTGAATGCATATCTGACCTTCACTATAACTCGTCGCGGCCTATCTGTATCAACTCAGTGCTGATATCCTTTCAGACAAGTCTGATAAAAATTTGCCGACCGCGGAGGGATCGAAGCTTAGGTGAGCCTAAGGCGCGGTATCGAACTCATGTGTATTACTGGGCGCCTCTAACCACCGCGCCACACTCGCCGTTTACTCTAAATGACACTGGAAAGGGTAGCTTAAGAACAGAATTTTCGACTCTTAAATGAAAAAACAACGCGTAGGCAGCACCAACGAAGAAGGTGGTTGTTACTATCAAACGGAGACGTGTGTGCCCCACCTAGCGAACAAAAAACAATGCAGAAATGCAATCCTCCATCCACGATCAATAACCCTTTAAAAACAAAAACAATGATTTGTAACGTATGAAAATCATCCTCACTGTCATTCAGACGAGCACAGCTACGATGTAAATGCCAGCGTATGTGTCCTATACTAAATCGAAAACAGACGAGTAGTCAGTCATTGCTTTTGCATTCCGTCAAACAACAAGTTTCTCTACGGAAGCTTCTCTACAAATTATTCAACTACGTAATTTCACGTTTCACGCATACGATACACCTGTTTGTGAAGCAAAAAACGAAGGAAGGCCACTGAACGACGAAACAGAGAGGGATGAAAAGTTCTACCAGCAACGTGGAAGAGAAGTATAGGCAACGAATCTAGTACTTAACCAAAGCGCACATACATAGTGTACACAAATTGACTTTAGTGTAATAAACAACACCAGAAAACCTGTCCGATCACGAATAATTTCAACGTTTGGCATCACATACACAATGCATCCGTCTGCATGAGAGTAGTACGTACACGAATAAAACAAAAAAGGATACAGCTCTCGGCGTTGGTGAATCCCTGAGGGATGCGTCATGTATTCTAGTTTATTAAGTATCGCTTGGAGGTGAGTGAATGCATATCTGGCTCCTACAATGACTCGAGGTGGTCAACCGATGTAACGAGCCAGTGCTGCTATCCTTCCAGACAAGTCTGCTACCAATTTGCCGATCCAGGAGGAATGGAAGGCCTGGTGGGCCATGGGCCCGGGGATCGATTCCACGTGTATGTTGAAAGATGCCTCCGACCACTGCACCACACGCGCCCTACACAAATAGATCCCATAAAACTAAAAACATAAGACATGGATTGAAAAGTAGAAATCGGCTAATAGAAGATAAATGGTCAGAAATCGGTTAATAAAAGGTAAAGAGTCATAATGATGACATATGAAAGGAACTAAGTGAAAACCTCTTCCTATCATTCCAAGAGCACAGATACGGTATTGACAGCTCTTGAAAACTGTATACATTGACAGGGTAATGGTAGAAACGTCCCCACACAGTAGGACCATATCATCTAACATACACAGTGGCAGAAAACACATCCATTTCCACTTCGATCATCGTTTTTTATGAACAGCTAACTCATTGCGTCATATGAGTTATGACCTATCACCCCTAAAATCACGAAGGCCACCGTGAATTATCGCGCAATAAGAAAAACGCCACATTTTCGGCGCAATCTAAACACACTACAATGGCTTTGATTCCTTGTCAGGTGGCTTCTAGTAACGTCACAAACCTCTTAACAAGAAAATAATTCCAAAAATTATATCCAGATACAGTCTTTTTGACGTAAGTTTGTCAACTTGTAAAGGTGAGGGAAGGATAGCGCAGTGGTTAATGATGCGGTTTATCATGAAGCAAGGTGTAGGCACGAGCCCCACCCACCATGAATACGAGGAAGACAAATCGAAAATAAGAAGTGCTATGACCCACACAGTAGACGTGGTGACGGGTAATGTAAAATAATAAATAAAAAGTTGGAAGAATAAGAACAACGGTGGACTTGCAACGAAAGAGATCACTACGCCCACAGACAGTTATGGGCGTTACTGAGCCTGTGACGACAATGAAGAATTATACTAACTTATCTACTGTATTCGTTACAGGAAAGCATTTCCCGACATTTTCTACTTCATATGTGATCCTTAAGATGGTAGACACAGTTACATGCATCGTGCATCATACTAAGTTAAGTCGCTGAGATCTAGTTTTTCCCGATTTTTTTAAAAAGAATTCCATTCATTCGAGTGTTCGTGGTCGAAATCCACATAAGAAGTTTTTGCTAGCGTTCAAAACATTCTCTCACCAAGCTTCACTTCTGAACTGCAGGATGATACCGAATACATTGGCCATGATCGATGGAACCATATGATACATTGCATGACTAACGATATTAACCCCAGTGCTACAAACATACCTCTGATATAAGCCTGACAGTGAAATTTTTGCACCAGTCACAATTTCTGGTTAAACGCTTGCCCAGCAAACTTTACGAGAAATACTAAAAACAGTTTTTTAAAACCGGTTTCAAACACTCACACATCACATTCAGGACATAAAGGTACAAAAAGTGGAGGGTCGGAAACTAATACGAAAATGTACCCCATCAATGATAAGAAACTGATGGCAATTATTTCTTGATCAAGCTTCAAACGATGGAGATCAATCACTAGATCATTTCACATAAGCGCATTAAATTGGCATAGGGCGCTTAATGCGCATCTACTTCATAGTGAAGTACCACCACATTCACTCTCTCTTATAATTTCGCTAAGACCGTGAGCAATGGTTTGTCCTGAAAAACATGTTACACACATCAGGGCATTGTTTCCTACATAAAAACAATGATTATCGATCGATCCTGGAAAAGTGAGTTTCAATATCCTAATACCGATATACCGCTACACCACAACAGCTATACAGGATCAACGGACTGAGGATATACAGATGGATCTCCATAAAATCGTGTAGATAAAAAAGTCGTACACCAAAACAAAATTTCAAACTTCTTTCCTTTATGAACTATTTTGCAATTTTCACTTAAAAAAAAGTAAATTTTCACTAAAAGGCTTTATGTGGTCTTTGATTCGTAGATACAATTAACATTTCCTGAGAAAACCCCCATTTCATATAGCATTCACATCAAGTTTATGTCGTAAAGCAACTACACCTGAAGAAATGACGGCGAAATAAAAACCTTTCAACGGCTCTTCACTGAATAGCTCTGGATAATGACGGTTAGTTCCCAGGAGAACAAAGTGCTAAGATCGCTGGAAATGAAGCATCTTCGAGCACCTATTTATGCATGTACAAGACAGATACTTAGAAATAAACCACGATTGTTAACTTAGAAGATAATGGACCTGCCTCTATAAAGGGACGACGTTTAGCACCAATAGAAAAGAGATATAGCACAACAGACCAAACATGGAGAAAAGAGTGACCGGACTCTGAACTTAGTAAAAAGAAGTTAAGCTGTGTCATATCTTATAACGCAGTCGAAAAAGCAGAGAGATACAGCACAACGGAATGCGCCTTTGCATGAGTAATTAATAAAGACTTTAATTCTTAAGCGGTTTAAAATCTGACATCCCAAAATCCCAGGCTTGTTCAAATTTCGTCTACTACTAACAACTCTTCACGGATCTTCCTCATTAAAGCGATCTCGGGCGGTAAAGATTGAAACTAAGTGGCGAATATGATGTATACGACGAAAACAGAACTAATGCTGGAACTGAAGCGCAGGTGAATTAAGAAAATAGGCTCTCTGTGCAAGCTATGTCGGACTGACGCCTACCTTCCCATGTGTGTGAGTGCATATATTAACTAATAACCCTTTACGGATCTCCTTGATTTATAGGATGTCGGGGCGATTAAGCATGGAAATAGAACATTTACTGGAACTGAGACGCATCTGGGTTAAAGGCACGGCTTCGTAGTCCTTGCTATATTTAATTGACTTATAGCCGGCATATATACCGGGAAATATTATTATGCATGAGTGCTTCCGTTAGCTTGCGTGTGTGCTGATTGTATCTCCACTAAGCCGATCCCGTTGTAAACCTCACAGGCATTTGCAGCCTAACCATGTCTACTGCAGAGAAGCATAAGGTCATCGTGTATATCCGGCCCTCATTAAGCTGAACACAGTAAAAGTAAGTCGACTTATAAGAAGAAAACAATGGGATTCGTGTCTCTCGAGCATCTCAAAATACATATAATCATTGGCGCGAAAGGTAGGTGACCCGTACACTTTTCGATAAATACTCAAGTTCAGCGTACGGAACACTATAGTTTGACTTGTGAACCACGCCACAGCTAGCTATTTGGCCGAACAGGCCAAAAATCTACCAGACTTTTAGAACTACTTCAAGAATGGTGCATCACAAAGAAAATCATAAGGCAAATAGCTGGGTTTCAAGCACTGACTGTTTCGGTTTACTTCTCGCTAAAGCTATAGATCAATAAGGAAAATGAGTAAAAAAACCTTAGTAAACTCAAATTGAGGACAAAATGTATCCTAATATGAAGCCTTAACAACTAAGTATGAAGTGTTGAAATGGTTTTTTGCTTTTTCTTTTTCCATGCTTTTGAACTGAAGTCCACTTACTAGCGCTCATTTACAATTTCGAAAAGAAGCGAAATGTTGAAACCATTGTATTACATGCATTATCCGTTGTACTCCTTCCCATTTAACTTCAAGAAATATGGATCCAAAACAAATCAACAGTGCCTAACCAAGCTTATCATAACTCACAATTTAAAAAAAAGGATCAAGCTGTCGGCGTTGATCAATCCCCGAGGGATGCGCCATGCATTCGACTTCATCAAACATAGTTTGGAGGTGATTGAATGCATATATGGCCTTTACAATGACTCGCAGTCGCCTACCGATGTATCGAACCAGTGCTGGGTACCAATTTGCCGACCCCGGAAAGATGGAAGGCTCGGTGGGCCATGAGCACGGAGATCGATTCCACGTGTGTGTTGCAGGGCGCCTCCGACCACTGCACCACACGCGCTCGACATAATTCACGCTCGGTAAAATTTGGAATGATTTTAAAAGAAGAAAATAGATATAAATATATGTACCATACAACAAACTTTACTACAATGCAGTCATCATCAGCGTTGAGTGTCAAGTTATGTTATCGAGCACTAGCATAATCTTAATTCATCTTGTCGCATGCCGAAGTTTCCAATAGAGCTACTGTTTGTTGAATGAGCTGGAAGAGGATCACAACTCCCTCTCATCCATTGTAGACAATACTTCTAATATTGCCCTTTAGACAGCGCGTTCTACAACAATATTCTGTCTGTGTCGTTTTCTTGTTCAGCAATCGCGAGGTTTTTAACCAGCATACATTTACTTCCATAGAGAAACACAAAACAATACAACACTAGCTGACGTTTCGGCAGTATCGCCTTCTTCAGAGCCGCTTTTTCTGCCTCTTTCCTTCTGAATTTTTAAGCACATCAATCAACCGCTTTTTCTTTCTTATTCAGTTCTGAAACTACGTTGCTTATCAAGCTGACTTCACCATCTTGACATAAAAGGATGGTGTACCCGGAAGTAACTGCATCATCAAACATGAAAGGGATATCAGAAACAACCCGGTTTCTCATGGATATTTTTTCAGGATTCAACAATAAATCAATGTTTTCTCACATGCCGTCAGAATCAGCTCGTATCAGATTCACGTGGCTAACGCTTGATATTACGAAAATGACGTTATCAACAAAACAAAGACAATGTAGCTGCTGGGCACCAACTTTCCCACCCATCTTATATTAATCCTTTTAAATTGACGTCTTCGAGAGAGGCACTAAATTGTTTTCCCAAGATAATGTCGCTTTATCGAAACACCACTTTAACCAAGGGTAAACCGCTGTAGAATAGTGAAATCGAGATTGTGAGAATAATCGATAATTCTTGGAAAACTTAATGTGTTGACCACAGATAGCCTAGGTGTCCAAGATTCTACGACCACTTCGGTTCCAAAAGAATCGAAACCAATTCTTAAGTAGATGAGAATTAGTAACGCCTCGCTGACTCATGACATTTCACCAAGTTTCTTACTTTGTAAATATGATTCCCTTATCGCAGCTTGATTGAAACCCTGCTCGACTTCACGGCTTCAGTTTAATCCAATAAAGTGGCAATCCTGTGAAGGACGACTCCGATAAACACTACCTATATAATGGGAGTCTTGATATTTGACCCTCTTATCTTTGCTATAATCAAAAACGCTTCCTCGTCTTCTGCTGATGGCGATGAGTAAAGTTAGTTTTTGCTTAGAGTGCGGCATGTGATGGAACTAATTCAACGTGAACTCACAATGTTCCCAAAAGATAATAGGAACACATAGTAACCAAGTACTCTCTACTAAGGCTTGACTATCTACAACCAGACTCTAAAGGATAAAAGATAAAACTCTCGGCGTTGATCAATTCCTGAGGGATGCACCATGCATTCGATTTCATTATCGTTGGAGGTGATTCAATGCATATTTGGCCTTCACAATGACTCGCAGTCGCCAACCGATGTATCGAGCTAGTGCTGCTATCGTCCCAGCCAAGTTTGGTTCCAATTTGCCAACCCCGGAGGGATGGAAGAAGGTTTGGTGGGCCATGAGCGCCAGGATCGATTCCACGTGTGTTGCAGGGCGCCTTCGACCACTGCCGCAACCAGACTTTACTCGTCAGAACAGTATCTCTTTATTATCACATATCTTCACTTCTGATCCCCATTAGAGCATAGAATGAACTGACATGCGAATCGTATTTCTTTAATAGAACAGCCTCTATGAGCTCAGAGGACAGGACTACACGAGTGATTTAAATATGCCTATCTTATTACTAGCATTTAGCACTGACGAGATATTAGACGTCAGTATCCATTCAGTTCAACACTCGAAGTCTATTCATTCTGTTAGCCGAGGATAACCACTATAAAATTACCATACTTACCACACTTTAAACAGCTACTCAGTAACTTATTCTATGACGTTACCGCATATGTGGGAAATCTTTAGTTGAAAGAAACAGAACCGGTGTGCATAGAAAAACCGTACTTTTAAAGGTGACTAACTAAAAACCGTCAAAAACAGTGAGAAGATAACGCAATCATTCTTTGTTATTTGCATTCATACACTCACTTTGTATGCGCGTGTGGCGCAGTGGTAGTAGGCGCCCTGCAACACACGTGGAATCGATCGTCGCGCCCATGGCCCACCAAGCCTCCTATCAGTCCAGAGTCGGCAGACTGATACCAGTCTTCTCTGGAAGGATAGCAGCACTGGACAGACACTTCGGTAGGGTACCGCGAGTTATTGTAAAGCCCAAATATGCATTCAATCACCTCCAAACGATGTTTAATGAAGTCGAATGCATGGCACATTCCTCACGGATTGATCAACGCCGCGAACTTTATCCTTTTTTTACACTCACTTTCCAATGGTCGCCATTTGACAGGTTGCCAACATTATTGCGAATTCTGCTCTTTTTTGCAACAGCGAGTGCAATCAGTCAAACAAATCCTACCATCCTCATTCCAAATGGACAACGAAAAATAAGGAAAACGAATGAGGGATTGACAATCGATATTTAATGGCATGCTTTGATCAGGGCACGTATCACATAATTGTAAGAGTTGGTCTGCGATACCCACAGTGCCGCTGTTTCGATTCCAGGGCTCACCAAGCCCTTCTGTCCCTTCGGGGAACAACACAATGGTACTGGGAATATTTGGGATAATAAAAACATCTTCTTCACAAATCAGTAAGCCGGTTCAAATCATTTTAGAGGTACATAAACAGTTAATCATTGAATCCCGGTGGAGTCGGAAGCATGGTAGGGCTATCAAAAGTCGAACGTTTTCTCCTATGCTTAAATCCTACTATGTAAGTATACACTACATAACATGAAAACGACTTTAACACTTTTAACAAACACTTTAACTCAGCTATCTTTATCTTCCAGGAAAAAACACCCTCGACCAGCAGTAAATTTGCTAACGAAGCCACAAACAAGCTGGAGCACTCCTGTGGATGACGGGTGCAAGACAATAAAAATAATAGTACGTAGGTAATAGTAGTAAGCTTCCCAACAGTTTACCGCCTCATCGTGGCTGGGAGGTTTTCCTGAGTGTCGAACTGCGGTGTACAGCGGGGGATTCGCCCCACCCGGCAGGGCCTCCCAAGTTGAGAAGGAGTCCAGCGATTCCATAAGGCAGTCTAGCCAAGAGTAAACCAGTACCAGGATCAACCACTGTCCTGGTATCAAAGTCGCATGGTGGCAAATCCCCTTCTAATCCATAACAGCGACTGCCTGTCATGGTGATGACCTAGGACAGACTTTGCCCAGTCTGTCCTCGGGATTCCAAGAACTACAACGGCTTAAGCAGGAAATCTCCGAAAAATGGTGATTATGCTGAGGCTCGCACAACTAGTGACAATGGGCCGTTCAAGTATCAAGTATCAAGTATCAAGTAATAGTAGTAAGGCACCCAAGTAAGAAGCGGGATAAGTTGTTATACCAACATTTTATAGAGACTACCTACTGCTTCTCTAGCTTCCATCGCAATCTGTGGGCACACTACACCCGATTAACGTCGTAAAAACACCGCTTCTGTTTGATTTTGATGCCAAGTGGATCAAATAAATTAGCACCTAGTTAACATAAGACATATGGCAACCCTTAGAAAGAAATAGTAATTGGCTTTTACATCCTCGCAAAATCGTACAGGTTTGATGTACTGCTAGTGGTTAAGCGAGCAGTTACCAGTTAACTGTTTAAGTAACCCACAGAGTCATACACTCCTGTACAACTGATAAAGCTTTCTAAGATTCGCTAGCAAGCAGAAGTGATAAGCAAAATATGATATCAACTAGCTGTAATACTCCAACACAATATTCGGTATTTACGAAAACTGGTTCTCACTTCATCTCTATGTAACAGTCCATATTTTGTTGCACTAATACATCCACATGAATTTTTTTTTAAAATTTTAATTTTGGTTAAATGATTCAAGTCGAGTGTCCACGAATAACTTAATTCGTGCGGTACTTCACTCTTCTGGACCATGACTATGAAGGTCCACATCGCGAGAAACAACGGCTGTGGACACTCGACTAGAATCCTCGTGGCTCTGAAAAAAAGTAATGGCACCGAAATGTCCGAAATAAAATAAAGAGTTTTGCTAGTAACGCGGTAATAGCTTATAAACACAACGAAAAATATTCATCGATTCCTAACCCTCTGGAATGACACATATCTCTTCTAACGAATCACGAGAAAAGTCGTTTTCTAAAGCCTTCGTTGGCTTAGTGTTGAGAAGATTAAGATAATTAACAGCGAAATCAAGGATTACAGAAACCTTTCTATCCTTTTCGATTCTCACACTCATGAAAAATCGAGTAGTTCATCACATCCATGACACATACCCACATAACGATGAAAAGGATGAAAAATAGTAAGAGACGGATGAAAAGTAACAGCTGATCTACAACGATGCTACAAATGCATATCGAAATGGGATAGAAATATGACGCACATGGAAATGATTGTGCTAGAAGTAAAAGTGAAATCAATTAAGAGACCACCCAAACACTAGTGTTTATGAATTAAACACACCAAATATTTTTAGAAATATTATGTCACTTCTCCTCCTGACTGATAAATTAAAAAAAGACGGCAATGGTAACGAGTACTAGAAAACTTTGTCAGTACAGCAGACTTCCATGAAGCTTACTGTCATGTACAATGCTCATTACAACGTTACACATGAAAGTTTGGTAAAAAAAAAAAAAAGAAACCTACCTAGGCTCTACACATGATGTTCAACATATTTCGAAAACCAGATGCTGTTTATCTGAATAGAAACTCACACTCTACGAAAAACTGAAGATGGATAGAATGTAGACTACAAGGCGAGCGAGCAGCGTAGAGCCGTCCACTATGGCCACGCGCTGAAATAGAAGTCTATATTATTACCAAGTAAATACGTCTTTTACCGCAAGAGAAGAGTAGAAACGTCTAAAATAAATGACATAGCTCAAAACTGAGTCAAAACCAATACTATGCAATAGATAGTTAGAAGACACTTTTACTAACACGAATAAGGTTCCGACGTGAGCGGATTTAAACTCATACACTGATGTACAGCAGTGTGGAGGAAATATTGTAGGTAAATGCAGCAAGCATATGGATTTAGTCGCCAAATTTGCAGTTAAGAAAATATGATTCAGTAGAATAGGATAAACCTCCCAACGGTTTAGCGCCTCATCGTGGCTAGAAGGTGTTCTTGGGTGTCGGGCTGCGATGTACAGCGGAAAAATTCGTGCCCCGATCAGGGCCTCCCACGTTGAGAAAGAATACGACGTTTCCATCAGGAAGCTTAGCTAAGGATAAACCAATACCAGGAATCACCACCGTCCTGGTATCAAAAAAGTCGCATGGTGGCAAACCTTCCTCTGATCTACAAGGGCGGTGACTGCCAGTGGTGGTGACAACCTGGGGCAGAGTTTGGCTATGCTGACCTCAGGGACTGCAGGGAACCGCAATGGCTGAACCAGCAAAATGCTGGGGCCCGCACAACCAGCAAAGATGGGTTATCCAACTATCCAATTAAGTAAAAATGGCATAAAATGTGTCAGAAATACTGGTCTCTTAAGAAAACGATAAAATATTTCATTTCGAGACTATACCAGAAAACGCTGAGAGGGAGAGAGAGAAAGAGACAGAGAGAGAGAGAGAGACGGAGAGAGAGGAAGAGAGAGAAAGCAGTATTATGCAAAAAAGAAATAAAATGATGCATTGCATATATGAATCACAATGAAATCGGCGCACAATCAAAGCACACAATAGAAAGGAAGTGACGACGACGAAAGATCGAAAATGTTTATGACAAAACGATTACAATGTTAACCTTTCATTTGCTGCCTACTATAATCTCCACGGCAGGGTGTGATGTGAAATACGATCACTACGATGCTGAGATATTCGCAAAACTTGGATCGTGGGCCAGATCGAACCACGACTAAGGGTAATAGACATATGAACCACACACATATCAAAGAGTCTAAGTTCTATGTTCTGCAAAATCATTAATATAGCCCATATTTAGAGAATATAGTTCTTTAGATTATGCGCTGACGTCTCTTGCGCAGCACTGCACAAAAGCAAAAATCTCAGACATACCGTCATTAGTTCTATGTTCACGATAACCATGTCCTTCGTCTGTTTCTCGGGAATTCTCTAACGGTTTACTCTTACATATCATTCTGCTGATGTTAAAAATATATTCGCCGCCACAAAGCACTTAGAGCTGGAACAATATTTAGCGAAGCAATCTGTTTAAACAAAATTGATCAAAGATGTGAACCGTCATACAATCAATGAATTGCTATGACTTTCTGTTGAGGAAAGTTTAATCTCTAAGAAAACAACCGGTGAAAGACGCTATAAGATAGATGAAATGAACAACACCCAAGGCCATTATTACGTTACAGTCAACTGCAACGGAATGGTGTCAGTCAGGCTGGGCTTACGTCTCTATGGTATCTTGTCTTATGAGCGACGTATCAGAGAACGTAAATGAAATTCGGAAGACATTTGGAAATCAAAGTTACCATAAAGGGTTCACCAGTGAAAGTAATGCAGTGGTGTGAAATATCAACACCAACGCCTAATCCCCTCCCAACGGCTTACCGTCTCATCGTAGCTGGGAGACGTTCTCGGGTGTCGTGTTGCGATGCACAGCAAAGAATTCATCCCCACAGCAGGACCTCTCCAAGCTGAAAAAGAGTCCAAAGTTTCCATCTGGAAGCCCAGCTAGGAGTAAACCAATGCTAAAAATCACCACCGTCCTAATTTCACAAAAATATGGTAGGAGATATCCCTCTGATCTACAAAGACGGAGACTGCCTGGGATAGTGACGATCTGAAGAAGGCTTCGGTTAGACTGACTTCGGGACTCCAGGAAACTACAATGGCTAAACCAGCAAATGACCGGCCAAATGGGAATTATGCTAAGACCTACAATCAGTAAACACAGACCCGCCACACAACTATTCCACGTGAGTAAGTATGGCTAATCCACCTTTTAGGTTTCTCTCTTCTGATCCGTCACGTTCAATTGACGTTGACAATTCAATCACTCTTCGCAAGTGAAAAGACTTGGCCGAAAAGAATTACTTGTTGAGTGTGGCAACACTCTCTCTCTCCTCTTTCATAAATATGGAAAATCAATATTGAACGTATCAGATAAGGTTCCCATATTGGAAGTAAGATGATACAGTCTTTGATAACTCGCTATAATTAGCTTCACCATAAACAGCAAACAAATGAATGCTTCAATGGAAATGCCACAACGAAAAAACGATAATTTCAAAACACGATGGAAAACTAGTTTAACAGCAAATAGTCCTCCTTGATGAATACGAAGAAAACGATGAGAAAATTCAGCTAGAAAAGATAGAACTTCCACATCCAACTGGCCATCAGCATCAATATGACCGTCTTGTGATGCCTCTTGCACCTTCTCGTTGTATTCACATAATTCCCATCCTGACGACATATTCCTTACCCGTATCGTAACATTTAACAATCCTTCTCATCATCTTCTTCTCATCGCAATTCGAGGCAAAACCATCAGCGATTGGTAATGGCATGCTCAGAATGCCGCCTCTATGATGTGACGCATTCATTTATTATGCTGATCAAACATCTAGACTTTCAGTTGTTAGAGTAATGCGGATAGCGAATCGTCGATAGAAGCCGGTGAAAATCGCTTAGCAGCTTGTGTTTACTTTTGTCCAACACGGAATAAAACTCAAGTAATGAAAAAAAAAGGTACGAAAGGACGTAAGAAGAGTGAAGCGTTGAAGGAGTGCGTCATCAGAAACGGTTTCCATGGTCATAAAAAGCTATCCAAACTTCTCTCTGCAAGCGATAATAGAGTTCTCAAGGACAAAAGAGGCATATTATGTGATTTCGTTAAGTCAACAAGGATACCAGATGCCGTTAGGACTTAAGAAAGTATAACATGTATACCTTTTCTTACCTAGAAGATTTAACTGAATACGACTATGAAGACGAAGGCAGACATCGCGAGGACGAACGACTATGGACCATCGACTTGGCTCAGCGCTGTTCTGAGGAATTTGAAGACGTCGAAACGTTAGCCGAATGAAGAGTTTTGTAACAACCTCGTATAAGCACATCAATGAAGAAAGTAGATATTAACTAGAACGTGAATACAACCAAAAAGATGCTCAGATACAAACAAAACTCAGAACCCCAGTTAGGCGAGTCTGCAATTACTCTTTCCGGAAATTGAGGTGCTACCCACCACACCAACCAAGGACCTTGCTCTGGCTTTCTCTCAGCCAGTTCTTTACTCTTTACTCTTTACTCTTACTTTACCCTCAATAATTATTCGTCAATAGGAATAATCTGGGTAGTACAAATCGGCATTGGATCCAGTTAAGTTAAAGATGCAGTGAAATTCACAATGTCCAACCCTTAGTGTTTTTTTTTCACAGCAGGGCATTATGTGAAACATAAACACAAAAATGCTGAGATATGAGCAAAACTCTGAACCTCCGTTGGGCGTCGAACCAGTGATCACGCCTTGCCGTGTAAACCCAACTGAAGTTCCGAGTTCTGCTCATATCTCAGCGTCCTTGTGGTTTTATTCCACATAAGATTTTATCATTAGGTAAGAAAAGACATTTATTTAGATTGCTCAACTAACACGAGGTTGTTACCAAATATTTACTCGGCAAACGTCTGGGTACTTTCGTCTCCTTCAGAGTTGATTTCGATGGTCCACAGTCGTTCACACTCGCGCACATCCTTCGATTGAATACAACAACGAAGACTCACAACGCCAGTACGAACCACTGTAGGCCAACAACTCGAATCATTGGCTATAAAAAAGACAAAAAAGACCAAGACGTCCAAACGTTAGTCGACTTCGTCTAAGCCGAACACTTTAAACAAATGTTTTCAACAAAACAAATATATTGATTATTCACGCCAAAATGAAGTGAAAGTTAGCTTTATAAAATAAGAACAGACAGTGGATAAAAGTTAACCATTGTGAATTCGACTGCAGCTTCATCGTAACTGGGTTCAGTGCCGATTCGTGCTTCCCAGTTCATTTGTGTTGACGGATGATAGTTGATATGACTGCACCGCTAGTGTAAAAAAAAAGTCGATGTGAGAAGGGCAGAGCAAGGACCTCGGCCGGTGTGTCAGGATAGCAGGCGAGTCATTGTAGCAAGTAAAAATTAAGCATCGTGATGATATTAATAATTTAAGCTTACATAAAACCTGATATCCACAACATATTCAGGAAAGCGACCGCCATTCTGCAGCACCGAGCGACGAACGGCTGGCGCGATGATGACGCAAGTGGAGGAACACTGTGGTGGTGACAGTGCGTGACTCACTACTCAAACAATCGTGCGGCAATTGCGCGAAAGCAACCGTGCGGCGCGGTGGTTGGTTGCGTGCCACCAACCCGCGCCGAACGTTTCGCGAACATTCCAGATAAATTGGGATTCGTTGATTAGACGAATGTGAATACGAATATGTTGACTACGAAATGTTTTTTCACAAATGTGCTCAAGGTCGTCTGATCAGCGAGTACCACTGTACCTGGAAATGTTTGGGAAATACTCGGTCAACGAATATGAACACGAATTTGTCGATGAGATGGTTATGAACAGCGTACGTTCTCGTATTCACAACTTTTTAAGAGAACTTGCTTACTCATCTAGATACCTGGATGGCCTGTCTTCACTGGTTGTGTTGGCCCCAGCATAATCTCCATTTTTTCGGAGTTTTGCTGGTTTAGTTACCGTGACTCCCTGGAGTCCAGAGGTCAGCAGGGCCAAAGTCTGCCCTAGGTTGTTACCAGCACAGGCAGTCGCCATCGTTTTAGATCAAAGGAGATCTGCTACCATGCGACTAGTTTGAAAACAATGGTGGATTCTGGTATGGGTTTACTCTTAACTGAGCTTCCTGATGGAAACTGCGGCCGTACATCGCAGCTCAATACTCGGGAACGATGATGCGGTAAACCTATGAGCAATAAAGAGTGTATGTGGTGTTGTATCAAATGAACTCTTTCGAAAGCTGGTCTCGGTGAGTGCAAAAATGCTATCTTTTTTGGTGGTATAACTAAACTGGAACAACAGAAGATTACCATGTGAAACTTTTGTGAACATTGCTGGTTTGTTTGATTAGTTTCGCACCACTTCTAAATCAACAATGTCGACGCCGCCATAAACTGATGCGAGACCCACTCTTCTGGACTCCCTTATTCTCACTTAAATTTTCTATATTATATCTATTACGTTATAAAGTAAACGTCCCATGCTCTTTACCTGATACTTGAATGACTCGTCCTCAGTGGTTGCGCGGGCCCCTGCACAACTCCTATTTTTTCGGAGTTTTGCTGGTTTAGCCATTGTGTATCTTTGGAGTCCCAAGGTCAGCCTAGCCAAAGTCTTATCCAGGTCGTCACCACCCCAGGTAGTCGTCGCCCTTGTGGAGCAAAGTGTAGATTTACCACAATGCGACTGGTTTGAGGCGAAGGTACTAAGGCGGTAGTGGATCCTGGTATTTCTTTTCTTATATCTTTATCTGAGCTTTCGGATGGAAGCGCCGGACCCATTCTCAGCCTGGGAGACCCTACCAGGGAATGAATTCTCTGCTGTACATCGCAGTCCGACACCTAGGAACAGCTAGCCACGACGAAGCGGGAAACCGTTTGAAGGCCAATGCTCTTTAAATTAGAAAAATTAGTGAATTAGTCTGAAAGCTCAACACCACTGACGCCACTTTAACAGCTCAGAGGACTGACAAAGAAGTAGCTTTTCCTTTTCATGTGTGTTTCAACTCGTTGGAGCACAACAAAAAAAAACGATTTAATAATATATAGCTCTAGTAATAATTCAACGCCTTCAAATTCTAGAAAAACAGTCGCTATCAGTGGAGGAAGATTCGGCCTGTTACGCCGTCCTTGATCGGTCGATTAGACCCAAAAATTGTTCTTTTACTCGAAGGACCCTAATCGGAAGGTAGTAAACCTCAATCCGTTTCATAAGAACTGGCAGGTGCTTGTGATGAAGGTCTCGGAACGAGATAGCAGTGATTCCAGACAAAAACACACTCAACTAGGTTTCAATGAGTCAGTGAGGAAATGAAAGCATTGGTCCTCAAAAGTACATTGAATCCACAAAAGTCCTGGATCACTGGTCACTTTTTATTTACTGCCTATTCTTTTGCATGGTATGGCATGATGTGAAACATAACCACAGCTGAGAAATTTGCAAAACTCCGGACAGGAGTCTGTGTTGAGGATCGAACTCGCTATTATCCTTTCACAGGGCTAACGCGTTTACCAACAAACCACGCGGGTCCGTCGTTTGGCCTTTCTCTGAGTCTCATATTGTAAGACAATGAAATGAAAGTAAATGATATGATCACTATAACGTGCAGACTAATCAGCTAAGTATCAATGACCAGTCAAATGACCTAGCAATCTCTAAAATCAGACAATGTTCGGAACGAGCGGTGATTTTCTTGTGAAACTGCCAGACGTCGATAAGAATCGTCTTGGTCGACAACGCCTGACACTAAGCGAAGCGATGTGAACGGCGATTTCAAACGGTGTTTGATAGAGGGTATTGGATGAAATGGAAATGTACACGACCTCAACAACAAGAACAAAATGTGGAAGATGGCATACCAAGTGAGCCGACTTCTCAATGATCTGCACTTTTTTTTCTTTGCAAACAAACAAAGGGTGACTGCAGGCATACTCAATGCAGAATATGGTGGTGTCACTGTGGCCGACTAGTGCTGAATGAGATTGATATTTCGGATAAGCCGGTAAATTCCGTAGACCATTACGGATTCGGAACACTTTCATTTCTTCCCTCTTTCTTTCTTTATTTTCTTTTCTCTCACTTTCTTACTTTCATTTCTATTAACACTTTAAAAAAATGAAAGAAGAAAACCACTACGACAACAATTCACGTTGCTGTTTGTGACCAATTTTGAACAAGGTTGTGTTTTCCACTTTCGTTGCAGGACCAACCAACTACAGCTCACCTGATTTTGCGTATACGGATTACATTTCTTATACATAAACTGACTGAAAAATCAGAAATTCACGCCTCTGTATGAGATACTATTTGAAAGGAGAAACGATAAACGATCGATAAAAAGCGTTGCAGTCGTCCTGATGGAAGAACCACATGACATTGATTGATTTCGCTAATCGACGCCCGCAATCGGGAAATTCGATAGGTAGTTGGTTGGATCGCCTACCACCACTACTCTTTAAAAACGCTCCCAATCACATGAAGTTGTTCAACGAGTATTACTGTATATAGAGATCGATCGCATGGATAAAGGATAAAGGATAAAGTTCTCGGTGTTGATCGATTCCTAAGGGATGTGCCATGGCATTCGACTTCATGAAGCGTTTTCCTCAATAACTTGAACGTTTTTTTCTCTACAACCCGTCTTTTCACATCTACTGTATGGATCCCAGCGCTTCCTACAGTCGATTCGTTCCCTCGCATCCCTCATTCACAAATGTCTTCAAACTTTTACGTGTGGCTTCGACTACTGCTTGAGGATTTTCATTTCACCTTGAATGTCGTAGAATGCTGGTCGGGTAAACTCTCTGGCGTCATGAGATAGTCGAGCTAGAGCGTTTCCACCTGGGTTGCATAGTACTTTTTTCCCGGATAGGTCCTGTACCAATTTCCCATCCCCGAAGGGATTAGAGGCTTGGTGAGCCCGAAGCAGGACTGAACCAGAATGATGCTCGTGATGATCGCCATCACTCTCATTGTGCTTCACTGAAGGACGCGCCGTGCATTCGACTACATTACCCAGAGCAGTCAGAGGTGAATCGGATACATATCTGGCCTATGGAATAGAACGTGATGGCCTGCTGATGTACCGAGTCAGTGCTGCTATACTCATAGATCGCTAAGGAACCAATTTTCCGATCACAAAGGGATGGAAGGCTTGGTTAACCTAGGAAGCGGGGTCGAACACATCTGTATTTCACAGCATCTCTAACCACTGCGCTACACGCGCCCTATAGCATAAATACAATCTCAAAACTAGTAATTTCCTAAAAATTCAACTGCTATTACCTTCAATACGGGAACAAACTTTTTGGACATTGTGTTTTGGACATCGTATCCTTTTTTTAAAAATATATGACTCATTCAACCACTCTAGCCGATTAGCCATAGCAAAAAAAAACCTGCTTTTACAGGAAAGTAGAGTTTCTCAGTGCCATTCCGTCTTCGTGGCCATAATTTCATGATTTTACTTCCATAGTCATAACTTTACAGAATAAAGCCTCTTCTATAAATCTATCAAGTTTCAAACTCCTCAATTACTTCGGTTGTTAGAGAAACATCGACACTTATCAGGAAAAAAGAAACAGCAAGGTCTGTTGGAGTAAATAAACATCTTCTCAGCAATGTGTAAAAAACGTCTATTGAAAAAATAATTAAGTGTCGAAATAACTCTTCGATCTCCTCAAAAACCATTCTATCTAGCTGGTATGAAAACTTAGAGCAGTGAAAAGGAGGAAGAAAAAATAAGGAAGTAAAGAAAGATGACCTCACTAACACCTAGTCACCTTGGAAATTAGTCAAAAATTTGTTGGATTAGAGGTGATTTTGGGACAACGATGAATTCGAACGTCCAAATCCCCTATCAATTCTAAGGTGTGCATTTTATCACTGCACCCCTAAGAACTCTGGTGCAGACGAGCACAAACAGCAATCAAAAACGAGACACATTTGGGTATCCAATAGACATTAGAAACCAAGAAGTCGCGGCTTGCAGAGCACTCGATGACGGACGGACTTGTTTTGGCGCACTGCATGACAGACACACTAAGGAATGATGTAACTCTGCCGACGTCAATCAATCTCATGAAATGCGCCACGATATTTGTCGTTAACTTAGAAATTCGCTGAAATAGTAAGTAAGAATTCAAAACATCTCCAGTAGGACCTTTTAAGACCCCCTTAGGCTTCTTATGCACTGTCACTAACAGACCAACGATCGTATGGTAGTGGAACGCTGGTTTGAGTGTGTGGTCTGTCCTACGATCTAATCTAAACTTTCGCAAGTTGGTACAATCAAACTTCCAGGGCAAACCAATTCCTACTTCGCTTCAAGGTCGGAAAATCAGTACCAGACTTCCATTGGAAGGTAAAAGTACTGACCTGATACAACGGTAATCTATCTCTAAAGGATAGATTAGTGTCGAAAGCTCAATGTGCTTTACTGCATAGTCCATTTAAGCCTTCAAAAATGTAATACAGGAATCAGCATAAACGAGATCAGCCGAGATGCGCCAAATTCAGTTTTTCCCACCTTTCGAACTTTTCAGCTATGCATTCGAGACTTTTTGTTGGTCACAACGCTGCTCACACTAGGCTCCCAATGTAATTTTCTTCTTCGCTTTTTAGGCTGCATGCCTCACATACGAAAGTTGGGTCATTTCCTTTTCACACCTCTTATTTTGTCAACATCATTCGACATCTGTCACATGACCACACACTGTCGTCCTCATCCACTAGTATAAAACTATTCATGCTATGTAGTAGTAGATTAAAACTATATACTGCTATCTTTTTTATTATTTATTCAACTTTGTACTTCCACCTGAAACAACGTGGACGACTACTGAATCTAAGATTTTCAATGGTAAATTCTACACCAATAAGGAAGTAAGTAGCGCAGTTATCGTAATCTCGTTTATTAAGCAAACGGAACAGAAAGCTCCGGAACCAGCTCAACAGTGCACCGGGTCCACTATGCACTCTCATCTCTTCGGGGTCTGGAGATTCATATCAGATTTGTATGGGACCAACTCACTCCCTCCAATCCACTTGCGGACCAACCCTCTAGCCACGTCAATCCCAGGTTTCCAGGGAAAATCGACTCAGCCAGCATTTGACGAAATTTTTAAGGAAGACGAAAAAAATCCTCAAGTAGCAGCCATAGTCACATGGAAAAAAATTTGAAGAGCTTCGTGGATGGAGAATACGAGATCGAATGCAGTCTGCTGCTGGGATGCGCACAACATGACACATGTGATGTAGAGTCATGTAATAAATAAAAATGTATAAAAAGGTCATAAAACGATATCTGTTAATAGAGGATTGAACCTAGCAAGCATGAACAATCGGCTCGACCAGCATCCTGCGCCATTCATAAAGAAGATGAAATTCTCAGACAGCAACCGAAACAACGCGAAATGCTCAAGGAGCTTTGCGGACGACAAATGTGATGAAAACGAATCGAATGCGAGAAATGCTGGGATTCGTACAAGTGATGTGAAGATAGGTTATGTAAAAATAAAACAAAATATAAATGAATACACGAAATGTCGACAACTTTTCTAAAACATTACGTCCATCATTCATTCAAAGTTTTCTTTCGTCTCCACGGTTACGAAAAAAACTGAATAACTGTTGGACAAAGCAACACAAATACTTTTGTTCCGTTAATAAACGTACAGTATGCGTTTTAAGGGTTGTTTTGTGTAATTTTACAATGTGAAAAACTATCAATCGACGATGGTAGAACGATTGCCCGTTTTCACTCTTCGTTCACACTCACGACGCCAAGCTTCTTTTTCCTCGAAGGTGCTCACATACTTGATACTTGAACGGCCCGCCTTTTCTGGTTGCGCGGATCCCACATAATCGCTATTTCTCAGTATCACTAGAATCCCGATGTCAGCCTGACCAGTCTGCCCCAGGTCTTCGGCACCACAGGCGATCGCGGCCCTTGTGGATCAGATGGAGATTTGACACCATGCGACTTTGATACCACAACGACGGTGGATCCTGATATTGGTTTACTCTTAGCTAGGCTTCCTGATGGAAACGCCGGACTCCTTCTCAGCTTGGGAGTTCCTGCCAAGGGGAACAATCTCTCCGTTGTACATCGCAGTCCAGACATCCAGAATACCTCCAAACCACAACCACGATAAGGCGGTGAACCGTTGGGAAGTCACAAAAGTATATTTTATCAAATACAAAAAAAACTGTATCATGAAGAACTCTATCTATAAGTGAGCCCGCCACGATATCACTATTTACAACGGTATAGAAAAACAACGGACTCAAAATTTATAAGCATTTAAACATGCACTTGTAATATAACTAAGTTCCGCAACGAAGCCAAGACTTGCTAGATGTTTGTAGAGTGAGCCGTAAAATTACATTTCTAATTGCAGCTCTAAGATGAAAAGGCTGTAGAAACAAGCCATTCTACTAGAACTGCAACATAATTAGCATCTGAGAAGCAGAATGAAGTAGGATTACACTGGAATTAGAAACACTTATTAAAGCACAGATATTCGCTCTTAAATATGCGAACGTTTAGTCAATTCATAACGGGGAAGCGATAAGATAAAACCTAATACGATTCCCAAAGAGTCAATCGTCCACCAAGAGGCTGTTCAACTGTGAAACCATAAACGCGTGTCCTTTCATGTTGTAGATTTCAAAATCTATTGGCCATAGGATCTTATTCTTTGACCATAAATTAGACTAAGGCTGATTCGCATAATAACCACTGGTGAGGGTTTTATGGATGACTCAGCTCTACTCTCGTTATTCTGTTTGTACACTGAAAAAAAAACTCACTTATGGTAGGTACGATTTCAGTTTAGAACCTAGAATGCACTGAAAACTAGCTTGGTTAGCCTGAAAGCGGTGACTTCGGAAGCGCTACAACTCCCAGTCAATTTGCTTGTGTGATGGCGATTGCATGCTTTTACGTCTAAGCCATTAAGTGACATCCCTTCTTATGTTTTCGCTGCAATATTGTGAAGCACCAACAAGTCTAATATGGCTTTATCATTGTACACTAGTACGAGCGATAATGAAGAAAGAGAGACAAAAAAGGATAAATAATAAAGAACACAGTGTTCAGCAATGATCAATCCATGAGCGATGCATCATGCTTTCGACTCTATTCCTGACATTGTTGAGGTAACTGAATTCACATCTAGGCCATAAAATTACATGTGGTGGCCTACGGATCGGTTCTGCTTTTAGTACTGCCTTAATTAGTACTACTATCCTCCTATGCAAGTATGGTACCAATCTGCAGATTTTGGAGCGATGGAGAAATCGGTGCGGCCGGATCTCGAATCAAACCCAAAGACCCTGAATGTATTGTAGGGCACCTCCTATCGTCGGGTTATACGAGTCCAGATGGCATGAAACGAAAGGAAAATATCCCTAAATTCTTACTACTTGAGAAGTTCAAGTACCCAAATAAAAGTAGATAATTTTTACATAACATCTAACCCCAAATATTGTAGTATAATGTATAACCAGGTGATACAGGCATAATATGAGCACTACTACAGTACGCACTTCCTCGTATCCACGAAATCATTTCCATTATCCTAGCGATAAAAGGCTCAATGAACAGACTGCGACGAAACCTAATGATGATGAATGGCACTTATGAAACCTCCATCATGGAAAAAATGCACAAATACAATAATAAAAAAGTTAACATGAATCCACTGCTAGCACTTCATTGACAAAAACAGCTACGGAAAAAAGTGAATGAAACAACAGAGAAAGAAAACGTGGGAAAACGTTGCGATGTGAAACGCTGCAAATGAATAAATGACGACTTAATCTTTCCAAACTGCGACACTTCGATCTCAACAAATTCTGGATGATCTTCATCTTTCATCTGATTCAATGAGAAATCCATATGTTAAGTTTTATCTGATCAGGCTATGAAAGTGATCGGGTGAGTAGGTTGCACGTCAATATGAGCCCTCCAGGCTTTGAAAAAGGTCGAACTACCGAAACTTGAGCTAAGATTGTAGTTGAATAAATACTGTAATAATAATCTCGAGTTCACTCATCAACAAAAACAGTGGATGTAGAAACGGTTTCAGAACAAACCAATCAGAGAATCAAAATAATTAGAAACATGGCACGTGGACGTTCTATGAAGTGGACTCAATGCAAAAAAACAGTTGTTGCTGTGAAAGCTGTTCTGCTCGTCTTTTCCGTAGGAAAAAAAAACCGATTCGTTTCTTAATCACATTATAATGTGGAACGAGAAATGAACTCTATACGACAATCGATGATGTTTTGCTCGACTGCTTGATGAAGGTGAAATGCTGAAACAATTCGTGAAGAAAAATTTGAGTCGAGACAGGGTTCCGATGACTGTTTGATGAATGAATGGCAGAATCATTCACTAGAACTTATAAGTCCATCACTGTATGAAGGTTTTTTTTCCCAGAAATCAACAAAATCCACAGAAAAATTCCTACACACTGAGACGTCTAATGTCTACTACAACCACATCTGAGACAGTGTCCATCTCATGTAACAAATCACTGCTTGACTTTTCAAAATGACAAAGAGAAAGAATGAAAGATGATTGCATGAACTGGTTACAGTATACATAACTTCTTTGTAAGGGTACGATAGTAAATACGTTAACGAAACGGCTAGACCATCGTATAAAATAATGTCTAGATGGAAAGGTTAAATTTCAACGAAGTACTCCGCTAGATCTGTACAAAACACAACCGTAACATAGAATAGATAGATAACACTGAAATGAGGCCAAAGTTATAATGAGCATCTTGAAAAGCTCTTTGGGCGCTCAATATCTCCAAAACCCCACAAATGAACCGCAGGAACGAATGACTCATAATAACGTCTGACCTGATCTCATATCATAGATTAATGTTTTGACCCGAATAAGCGAATTTCTTATTCTACATGGGGACGTAGTGTGGATGGCCTCAGATGGCCTCCATTTACATAATATAATTAGTGTAGACAGCAAGAAATGTTCTGAACACTGAAGAAATCAATATACGGAAGAATTACAGAATCTATGAAAAGAAGTCTGCTACAGGGATTCGCGAGAACCCGGTAGGCACCAACTGTAACGCACAGCAATGTGCGATAACCAGTTCTACAACCGATTCTGGAAAACTGAAAACAGCTGGGATATGGAACTCCGCCTTATTCGCCATAAACGCAACCACAGCTCTCACCGATCGATTAGCAAGTTTTCGAGCATCTCCTAGAGTTGAATGCAAAGAAGATTTCCTCCATGGCATCACACCGCTGCAGAAAACCTCTTCCGAAAATTTGTGAATCCCACAACGATGTGATTTTATCGCAATCTAATCGATAAACGTGTATTTTATTGACAAAACAATGCAAATTCTAGTGGTTTCTGTTTCGATTAACATAGTTCTCTGTAAGAAAATATTCATTTAAATAAATGTTCCAACTTTTTCTTTTCTGCCCGTTCTTTCTTCACGGTAGAGTACGATGTGAAATACAACCAGAGGGATCTCAGCATCTTCATGTTCAATTAAGCTGAAAATACTGAAAACCATCATTTACCTGCAGAAGATCCGCCTAGTTCATTATTCCGAAGTATGACAGCATGTAAAAAGTTTAGAAGGCATGTCGGTGGTGTGGAAGGGGGAAGAAGGGAAGGTTGAGGAATCTACCGAAATTGAACGATTTTATATGATAGGCGAAAATTCGCACTGAACTAACGAATAGCACAGAATTTCTCGTTTGGATGGATTTGTAGAAACCGGATTGATGAGGACTATGTAAACAAGTTAATCGTATTTCGCCCATTACTGCAAAACACGCGCAGTAGGGTGTGTGGCAACTGCAGTTGCGACGCCTCCACCGCAATAATTCAGGATGAACCTGACTTCAGGTGGCAACGAAAATTCCAGAGACTAATGCGACTGGAATGAATAGAGAGAATAGAAAAAGAAAGAAAGCAAGAATAACTGAGAAGTGAACTGAAATGAATAGAGAGGACAGAAAAAGAAAGAAAGCAAGAATAACTGAGAAGTGAACTGAAATGAATAGAGAGGACAGAAAAAGGAAGAAAGCAAGAATAACTGAGAAGTGAACTGAAATGAATAGAGAGGACAGAAAAAGAAAGAAAGCAAGAATAACTGAGAAGTGAACTGAAATGAATAGAGAGGATAGAAAAAGAAAGAAAGCAAGAATAACTGAGAAGTAATACCGAGCGCCCGAGAATCCGTTCGCTTTTCATTTCCCTGAGAAATGCGAAGCATAACGAGCGAAAAAAATAAACCGGTATATTAAATCAACAACTCGAAGCCGGTTTTCATCTCTTTATCTAAAAAGAATTGTTCAAATGAAATGGATAGTATTCGTTCCGCTCTTTGGAAAGCGACTTGTGCAACGTGGGAGGAATTTTAGATAAATTTCCTAGAGTGTCAAATTCGTTAGTAAATAGCTCTAGTAATAAAAGACACCCAAGGCCGACTTTCTGTTAACCTCGGTATTGGTCGACTGACTCACTGTTTTCTTGATGAGCAAACACGAGGTTGTTACTTTATTTTTTATTGACGGAAAAGCAGACGTTTCAGCAGATTTCGCCTTCCACAGAGCCTTGAAAGCTCAGGCTGACTGCAATCAACCCAGTAGTCATACACTTCCATAACCAAACAGAGAACATACTAAACCAAGATCGCATTATAAACAAAACAGCTTCTTCGCACATTCGCCACCTTCTATGAGTCTTCCACTAAGTATTTTACGTTAGGTTTGGTTACTGAGGTGTTTGGCTGGATAGATTTCAGTCAACATGAGTCAACATGACCGTTCCAAGCTCTGAAGAAGGCGAAATCAGCCAAAACGTCAGTTTGTTTGTCAATAAAGAATAAAGTAACAACCACGTGTTTGCTCATCAAGAAAACAGTAAATAAAAGATACATTAACATTTATTAAAAGACGATGTTCTGTGATAAATTCACGTTAGAAAACATCAAAAATGTTTAGGTAGAGTCCACAGGTGGGAGGGTTACGAAACGAGAGAGAAGCACTTGTTGCCAGCTGCGCCAAATCATAATCGAATGCGCTTGGTGCCGCAGTCGAGCTATTGCACGAAGATTTCAGCGCCGAAATATTTCAATGACGAAATGACAACGAGTGAAAAGATTTTAGTTTCCATGAGTGGATGTCAACTACGAAGAAATTACAGTAACTGTCAATTTCGACACTGAACTGTATGCAATTCTACTGAAGGCCTATAAAGGGAAAATATGCTCATATGCTAATAAAGGAAAATATGCTAATAAGCTCAAAAAGATATCGCTGAAAGTTGGCAAATGAATTGGAACGAATGTTGGCAACTCCTCCACGAAAACAGGCCTCATTGTGTTTCAAGGGTAAACTTAGATAGTAGCCAGATGTGCGCATGCATGTGCATGACTCTTTCCGTGTGTGTGTGTGTGTGCGTGTGTGTAGGTGTGTGTGTGTCTATGTGTTTGTGTCGGTGTGTGTGTATATGTGTTTGTGTCGGTGTGCGTGTATATGAGTGAGTGTGTGTGTATGTACGCGTGTGTACGCATGTGTATGTGTGTGTGCGTGTGTGCGAGAACGAGCCAGAACGCCGGAAAGCGCCCGGAGGCCGGCGGCGACGAGAGACACGGCATAAAGAGCGCCCCGTTGTCGGTCGACATGAGCGGAGAAAAACACACGAGGAGGAATGGGGTGGAAGAGAGCATGGGCATGCTGCCCGATCACCGACCACCCTCCCTCCCTCCCTCTCTTCCTTCACTGTCCCCTCCTTTCTTCCTCGATTTTCACGCAAACATCACATCAACAGCAGCGCTCTTAGTGGCGTGCGTCTTGCCCAGCGTCTATCGATTTTTTCCAGATCGAATTTCAGGGAAGCGAAAAAACTTTGTGCTTAGGTGTCATGATGTGAATAGCAACTGGTGGCCGAAGGCACCATGTACATTTTCACTGAATTTATACTGCTTGCTGCAGATACTAGTTTGTTGTGTACTAGTAACTTCTACGGGACGCGTACGACGCACTGGTTAGAGGGGCACCGCAATACACACGTGGTTGCTAGTTCGATCCCGCAAGCCTCCCATCCCACCGGAGTCGGAAAGTGGGTACCAGACTTGTCTGGGAGGATAGCAGTACATACACTCAATACATCAGTGGGCCACCGCGAGTCATTGTTTAGGCCAGATTTGCATTTAATCACCTCTAACGATATTTGACGAAGTGAAATGCGTGGTGCATCTTCCAGGAATTGATCATCACCGAGAGTTCTATCCATTTTCCTTTCATAGTTGTAACCCTAATAACTCAAAATCTGCGGAACACGAAGAAGAAAAAAGTGTCGTTCAAGGAAGTGTCTGGTAAGATTTTGCTTAAAATCTTGAGATAAGAGAGTTAGAATATTATAAGATTGTAGGACAGTAGAACTTAAAGACCTTGGTGGATGAGAGTTAGATTTGAATTTTTAAGACTAATTTATTCAACTAAGAGGATAATTCTTAAGGAAACCTACTTCAACTATAAACCGACTGCTCAGTGGACAGTAAGACAGCAAAAGAAACACCTACTGTTCTGATTCTTTACAAAACTTTTTCACATGCCTAGATTGAGTAGACGTATGGGATTGACGTCATACGACGTTCAAAAAAACAGATGGTGCTCCGAAAATATGGTGACACTTTGTAACTTTTAACGGCAATCCCGTAGTAGAGCACGAAAAGGAATGATGTTGTTGTAGATCTTTGAAGGCAAAAGAAACAGCAGCAAAAACGCAGCATCAACAACAGCAACAGCCTAACGGCAGCTACAGCAACAACAACAACAACAACAACAGCAATATCGCCAGTAACGAATCGCACATGACACATATGGGAAGACTCCGAGATGTATTCTTTGCCGAACACTGCAGAAAAATGAAAACTGTCGGTGATAAAGAGCATCTTAGTGATAACGCCAGACGTATTTTGATATCTGTTGCACAGATTCTTCTGAGTGTTTGCTTCTCAGCTTAGAATACTTTCAATTATTAATCTCATTCATATAAAAAAGGCTAAAGCACAGTACCTATGACTCAACGAATCAATTTCCAAATCTTTAGCTCATTGCTTTCCTTCTATATAAAACTATATTAAAGAGTATAAAACGCTTCCTATGGAACGCCTGTAGCGCAGTGGTAGAGGCGCCCTGCAGGATACATAGGACCGATCACCACGACCAAGCTCACCAAGCCCTCCTTCCCTCTGGGGTGGGCAAATTGTAAATTAGCACCAGACTTGTCTGAGAGGATAGTGGCAATGGCGGAATACATCGGTAGGCCAGCGCGAGTCACTGTAAAAGCCATATATACATTCATTCACCTCCAGTGGCTCTTAATGAACTCGAATGCATGGCTCATCCCTCAGGGATTGATCAACACTGAGGGCTTTATCCTTTATCCTTTTTATTAAAACGTTTCCTACCTACGTTGTTCTTTGGGGTGGCGTAGATAATGTCATCTACGTTCTTAGTCGGCAACGTTCGCCTGGCAAGAAATGTTCAATATCTTCACCTGTGGGTCTGGGACGTTCATCTCCTTGTTTCACACTTTTGCAATGGAGTGTATTCGATCAACAGAACTGTATAACAGCTCTTCAAATGACATCATACTTCACAGCCTATTCGATACTACTAGATGTCTGAGGTGAGGAATGGAAAGCGTTTATAAATGTGGGAAAAAAGACAGTTTCGATATCCCCACGTCCTTCACCTAGTAACAAGTTCAACGACAACGCCAACTTCATAGCAGCATTTCATGGGACGAGAACATTTTACGCTCTTACTTCGTCTGACCTCTAACGCACTACAACGAAACGGTATTTTCGTGTAAAGGAGAGAAAACGATGAAACAGAATCTATGAAAAACGTAGTTAGTTTTCCATTTGAACAACAAATATGGTCCAAATCTCAACAGGTTTCTTGATCACATGAGATTACACAGAGGATTTCGTACGGTGTATAAAAGATGAATGCGGAAGATTAAGTGAGTATTTCACAGCAAAATCGAAACCTTCAATAGACTGTGTAAAAGTGAGGAGATAGTGATTTTGTATGGAATACTTTCTCTTGGTAACCAGTCATTTTAAGCTCTGAATTCATGAAACTGGACATGAACTCGACGAATGTTACACTGTAGACGTGGGTTCGCCTCCAATTACTTCGAATCACGAAGGCAGCAGCAGAAATCTCGCAAGAAAAACTCTCTCGACGGAATTTTTATGGTGCTCAAGTATTTCGTTACGCAGTTTCAGAAAATATTTGCTTCTACGAGATAAGACATGTTATTTTTTATACGTTTGGTCCAAATTTAGAGGGACCGCCTTCTAGAATAGTGCGAACAGCAGCAGATTTAGATATTCCAGGTAGTATTTTGGTAGCTCAATTCTGGAACTGATTCTCGCGCCCATGGCCCACCAAGCCTTCCATCCCTCCGGAGTCGGCGAATTGGCAGTAGACCTGTCTAGGAAGATAGCAGCACTGGCTCGATACATTCTTAGGCCATCGCGAGTCATTGTTAAGGCCAGATATGCATTCAATCACTTCCAACGATACTTAATGAAGTCAAATGCATGGCGCATCCTTCAGGGATTGACCAACGCCGAGAGCTTTTTCCTCTATTTTATTTTGGTAGCTGACAATGTCTTTTTTTTCTTAGAATCCAGAGATATCCATGTTAGACCGCTCCCTTATTGTCACCATTGGGCAGTACCTTGACTCCATGGAGCTGGGGCAGGTTTTCACCTCCTGCTTTAAACTTGGTCAAAATTTATAGCACAGTTTTACTTATATCTGAGCTATGAAGTGGATATACCGAGCTCCTTCTCAATCTAAGGGATGTTTCCGGTAGATGAACCCCTTACGTTAAACCGTAGTTTTACAACCAGGAGTACTTATTTTTTAGGTAATACATCTCAAAGACTTGCAACTGAGCGAATTCCGCATCTCACTATGAGTCAACAATGGATAAGTAAGGAAAGTGATGAACTTTTTCTCACTTTTACCCACACCGAAAATCTACTTGGTTCTTTAAGACATTCAAATGTAGTGGATTTTTGCTGCGCAGTAGATCATCATTGATAGAAAGCAAATGATCCCGAAAAAAATCGATATTTCACTATCTGCGTCTCTAACGCAACTCACTTTAAACCTAACAGAATAAATACGAGTAAATAGCTCCTAGGACATTTTCATGTCATTGGAGACTTATAATTTAAACGAGGAGGTGGTTACAAATGAGAAATGTACATGTAGTGGTAGAGGGATAGTCGATGTTTAGCACTTTTTATATAGGCTTATGCTAACTCTGAACTATAAGCAGCAGATCTCTATTGTTCACCAATGAGGAAAACGAGACCTATTGCTGTACTGTACTGCTTATTACTGGAATAGAACACTTAGCAATCGTAACAACACGGCTCTGAGGAAGGCGAAATCGCCGAAACGTCAGCCATCGACCAACAACACCAACAACAACGACAACAACAACGACAACGACAACAACAACAACAAAAACAACAACAACAACGAAAACTTATACCAACCTCGGATTAGCTCAACAAGACCGGTTTACAAGATCATATAAATAAATATATCTTCTGTAACTGACTGGCATGACGGGTAACGCGCCGGTATTGACTAAATTGCGAAAATATCAATAATTGTGAAAAAACTTACCAGTATGAAGTAGAAAGTACAGTAAATAGTTAAGTACTACAACACACATTCTGATGAGTAGTGCTGAACTTTCAATATTTTTGAAAACTTCCCTGAGACACTTCTTTTCCCTAAACATCCGAAAGATCATACAACACTAAGTGAATCATCGAATTAGTTACCAACATGTTTCCAGAATGCCCTTTCTGTTTTCAATCCTCCAACATTTTTTTTACGATTGTCAATACTTCACTGCATTCGGTTGCAATTTTAATCCGCAGTCGATGTTTAGAGTTGACAAAATTAATCCAAGCAGGAAAACTGCACAAAAATCAATACGCATGGTTTACATGGCCGTTGTGTTGCCTCCTGTTACGCGCATCAAGTGCTCGGCTTTGTTCTAGAGTGTTGTCCAGACATCACAATGCTATTGCTTTCGATCGCTCATGTGTACTTTTTGTGTACGACAAAAAGTACGATATTTTAGGAATATGTTGCATAACCATTTGTTATTCAATAGTCAGGGAATGTCGGAGACTAAGCTAGAAGAAAACACTTCAGTTAGAAATACTGGAGAAATCGATTTGTGCGATTTTGAACAGAACAGGGTAACGGTGGTCCACAACTGTAACAGCGTAGAAGTGTAATGGCTTGAAAAAAATACATCAGTATCAAAAATTTCTTCCGAAACACAATGCACAGCGCAGCGATGCCACCATCGCTCACTGGTTGAAACGGAAAGGCTGGGTGGGTGGTCTCAGTTGGACGACCAATAAGCGCTGCGTTTGTATAGCCACATTACCCACTAGAATTGTCAAATATTAATTAACCACAGGTAAATGTTTACTATATTTGTAGAAATTTTATATTCCAACTAAATATTAGCTCCTGGTAGCTGTGACTAGACGGTGGAGTCTCGGTGGTCTCAGAAAATTTGCAGCTTTGTCACGATTAGTCATTAAATAAGAGAACAAAAGCCAAAAGGGTACTGGTAGCGCGCTGGTAGTGAACCCAATTATCATGAGCACGGTTCTGGCTCGTACGCGGACCGAACTCACCACCAAGCCTCTCATCTCTCAGGGATCAGGAAACTCGTACCAGTACGCAGCGATGGGAGTGCTCTAGCTCAATTATACCAGGAATCCAGTGAGAATCAATTGGACCAGCATTTAACGAAATTCATAAAAGAAACGGTAATGCTCACTCAGCAGAAGCATTCATTCGCAAAAGTTGCAAAACCCTAACACATAGTGGAGGAGAGGAAACTAACCGAATGAAAGAAGTGCTGGTATCCGCACAGTAGATGTTGGAAGATGGTTGGTGTTAAATGAAACTAAAATTGTGCGCCAAATACATGTTTCACATTTTTTGCACAGTAAAGGTAAATCTGCATAATTAACAAAACTGAAAGATGTCTTTGCACTAGAGTTTTCACTGTTAGAAGTTGTACTTTTTTTTACTAAGTGTCAATATTAACGCTTATGATGAGGTCATATGTTTGTCGGCAGTCTCTTTAGGCGTTCTTTTGTCCATAACTAAATCCGATCATAAAATACGCAGTATAGCTTTTTATGTGATGGTAGCATCTGTTGACTTCTTGCTGACGATCTCTAGCATACTGTAATGTTTACTACATGACTCATGTGACGACGAAGACGGAGGATCACTTGATGTGCCAGCGCTTAGGCTGAAACCGCTGCAATTGCTGTACACAACTGTTTAGTAAATTTTAAACATTATGATGTATACGATGATTTAAGGACTGTAGACAAAAGGAGAAATAAAATAAAGATCTCAGTGCATATGTTGCCGATAAAGAGGAAAGGATAAAGTGTTCGACGTTGATCTATTCCTCAGAAATGAGCCATGAATTTGACTGCATTCGTACTATCGTAGGGCTGCATATTTGAACCATACAATGGCTTCAGTAGGGCTACCGATCTGTCGGCCTAGTGTTTTTATTATCCGATAAAAGTGTGGTACCATTTTACCGATCCCAGAAGGGCGGAGGACTTGGTATGCGTAGAGTGCGGAATCGAGCCAAAGACCATGTGTGTATTACAGAGTAACTCTAACAACTGGATTACTCAAATAGCCCGATGTTACTTAAATAGTGAAAAATTGCTATTTAATAAATAACTACTGTTAGTTCTTGCAGTCTACATCATTGACTATTTCAACATTGTACAATTCCAATAATACTGGTGTACCAAAAAGTGATAACTAGAAGTGGTGTAAATTAGACCGGCCGGTTATGTGTCAAACTGGTTTTGAAGAACAACGGTGTTCATCCTTACCATTAACGGGAAATAAGCTTCCGTTTTAACTACGAACCGACACAAACTGTAAAAAGATCATTAGAGTCATACTGTAGCACTTGATAAGTAAGACTTCTACTGATTACAATCACTACAACTGTTCTTTACAGATAAACCCACGTTTTTTACAATAACGCCTTCCTATTTTTATGCCCAAGAACATCATTTGGGAAGAGTGGAGGGGGAGCTGTTGAAGTGTATGTTACAACAGAGCGCTATTCTTCACTGTAAGATGGAGCTACAGGAGAATACTAAGCAAAATCACGAACTCGTGTCGACGCCCACAATCGAAGTGACAAGTTTTATCGCAACGCAGTATGACTACACCTATAGAGTACACTTAAGGGAATCGAAGCACGTTCAACGATTTTCTTATCAGCTTGCCACAAGCAGTCACCGTCTTATCAGCTGACGCGATAAATAGTTTTCGTAATTTCTTTTATAAAAATTTTTTGTAAATTCTTTTTCTAATGTGGAAATCTCTAGAGATTAGCATATCGCTTTTCTCCTTCGGACATACTAAACATTGATGCGTCACATGACTCCTAATAAATGGATCACGGAAAAGAAAAGAGATTGCTCAACGTCCCTCCTAATTATGCGGCTATCTTAGAGCTAACAAAGTGCTGCAATGATCGAACATCATGAGGAAGGGAAAGGAGGAAAAGGAGACCGATTGTTCTGACATATTCTAAAAGGCTAAATGTACACGCGTTATATCTAACTACCCGAACGAACTGTCTCCACGAAAGACTGTACGCGTCCGAACAAATTTTTCATTCCATTAGAAATGTGATGGTCAGACAAGACTGGTTTTTTTCCACTGGAGTTTCAAAGTTGCCGTTCTAGAGGTCGTCACCACCTACAGTTGCCCACCTGCCACTAGGTTGCTACTACGACACTGTTAAGTCAAAACTTTGACTTACTTCTATTTACGCTTCCACATGGCAAATGTTCGGCTTATCTTTAGCCTGGAAGTTCCTGTCGTAAGAATCAACGCCCCCAGTACAATTCGTAATTTCCAACGAGATTTGTAGAATCTCTGTAAGTTCAGACGACGAAAAAAAATGAATTAGTCCGTAGGGAAGAAAAGATGTATGAATCGCTCTCATGTAAAGAATATTAATCAGGTACGCCATAAAACCATAAGGTCCGCCTGCAACTGATGAATTAACAGCGCATCAAATACGAGCATGTTCATTTCCTGATGCATCACTGAAACCAAGGAATGAGCCTGTCAGCTCTGAATTGACAAATGCTTTATACACACCTACCCATGCAAATGCACGATTACATATAGTACAGGCCATCGGTAGGCTATACCGGCGTCAAAAACATTTAAAATTAAGATTAGCATACGAAACATGCAGTATTTTTCTCTAACTCTTTCTCCAACTCATCTGAACGAAACCCATAAGGTAGCCCTAGAGCGGATCTGGTACATCTGGAAATCTCAACAATGGTCGCTTAAGTCACTCAGTGATTAACTGGATTACGAATGATCGAGATGACACAGTGAAATAGACAGAGTCATTAGAAGAGGAAAAAGTTTGTTGCCCTATAACTATTAAGTGCAGCAATCAGATTAGTTGTTCCGCTGGAAAATTTGCTTACATACGCCAGCTCGGATTTCCCCTTTTGACGCTGTTGATAAGCCACATGGATTAAGAAGCCTAGATATCAGTGATCGAACCTGTCATCATGAGTATGAGTGGATCTCTAAATCTAGTACATCGCTCCAACCGATAGACTACATAGATACGGTGAACCCAGTTGGAACGCATATATAGGTGACGAAATTAAGAAGGGGAACAAGTAGACAAGTTCTACAGATTAAAAAGATATTCCATATATTTGCGCCGCTATAAACAGCCAGAAGAAGAATCCTACCGAGGAATTAACATTGACCAAGAATAGACTATGGTGAGCATCTTTGAGCATACTGTTATGAATATCTCTAAATTTGAATTCTTTTTAAATCTTATTTGACCCGTCTTCACGTCTACTGTGCGGATCCCTACACTTTCCATATCCAATTCGTTTCCTCGCAACCATCATCCACGAAGATCTTCCAGCTTTACGTGTACTTTCGGTTGCTGCTTGAGGATTTTCATTTCATTTTGAATGTCGTAAAATGCCGGTCGAGCAATTCTCTCTGAAGTCCTGAGATAGGCGAGCTGGAACGTTCCCAAGTGGATTGCGGAGAGTGGTGGTTTTTTCCCAGACATGTCCGGTACCAATTTCGCAACCTCGCAGGGATGACAGGCTTGGTTGGCCCACAGTGGAGTCGAACTAGCCCCATGCTCGTGATGACGGACAACACTATCATCGTGCTATCCGCCCCTTATTTGAAATATTTAAAGATATAAACTGCTGGGAATATTGATGAACACCTGCCATCCAAGTATCCGTGATAATTTTACTTCAAATCAATTTGACCAGGAAAACAAGCAAAGAAACAGAAAAGTATTTCGGAAAACCATTCTCTTGGTGGCAGCGCAGCGCATAAAGAGCGCACGCAAAATTTCGAGACGAAACCTTATTCTAACATAGAAAAGCAATGAGATCTGATATTGCAGCGGAAGTCGACATTGCGCTGGAATGGATCCTGTCGGATTCTGACAAATGCACAAGGATTCTACGATCTCGAGTCTAAACTGGGCGTGCTTGTTCGGAAATCACGAACCAGAGATTATCGGTCTTTGAGATAGGATGAAATAATTCACTATTTTCTTGATGAGCAGTCGCGAGGTTTTTCACAACAACATTTATTCAGTACAATACAGGCTCCGACGTTTCGACGATTTCGCCTTCTTGACACCCTGGAAAGGTTTAATTGACACGCAGTCTACCCAGTTCTACATTTTCATAACCTCAGCAAAAAAATCTTGGTACATAAATTTCTATTCGCATAGTAGACAATTTCTCTTTAACATTAACCTTTTTCATTTTAAGTAGTGAACAAAGTATGGAATTGCCTCACTGTAACTTATAACAAAAAAAAATTGGATAGTCATGAGGAGGAAATCTATGCTCAATAATGTTAAACGTCTATAGTTCGTTGACAAACAGTAGTGTGAACCCTAGTATTTTTTCTTAGGTTAGTCTTTAATCAGTCTACTATTGATAAACCTATTATTTTTAAAGGGCGCGTGTAGCGCAGTAGTCCGAAGTCCCCTGACACACATGGGACCGATCTCCGTACCCTGGCCCACAAAGCCTTCCATCCCTTCGGGATCACCAATTTGGTACCAGACTTGTCTGCGAGGATAGCAGCACTGGCTCGACACATCGGTACGCCACCGACAACCATTGCAAAAGCCAGATATGCATTCATTCACCTCCAACGATGCTTGATGAAGTCGAATGCATGGAGCATCCCTTAGAAATTGATCAACGCTTAGAGCTTTATCCTTTTATTTATCATTCTTGATAGGTCGAAGTCCTAAACGAAACTTATTTTAGGAAAACCATCTGTCATCACGAAAAGCAGACGCATCAAGCAGGCACCTATCACTTGCCACCTGCGCCAAAGTGTATTCCGTTACTCGTCGAACCAGTCAAACGTGCATCAGTAAATCCTCACTGCGGCACTCTGTTTGCATGCGTTGCCAAGTGGCCCGCAATGTGTTCGGAGGATATGGGAAGAATCACAGTTTTCATAGAATGCACTTTATTTTTTGGTTTTTGGTCAAAAGCTGCACCAGCTTTTCTAAAACATTCTCTCAGTAGCTCCCAGGATTGACCTTCTATTAACCTTGGCACTGGGTTATAAATGCGTCATTTTCTTTCCCAGCAATCGCGAGGTTGTTGCACAGGATACATTTACTTCCCTACAAAAACACCTGCAATACTATAATACTCAATCAATAGTACTTCGCATCAAGCAAATCAATCAGAAATCGAGTACAGCAAAGTTCTCTGCAAGCACCTGGCTGGCACGGCCTTTAGACATTTAGCGTTGACTAACGCCGGCGTGACGACGCCTCAGCGATTAGTAATGCGAGTCAGTTATCCCCCGAAAGATCTAAAGTTGTTGGAAATCGATTGGCTTGTTTGTCCGCAAATTTTCGTTGCTAAAGAGCTTGCTCTGTTTGAGTAGCCTGCACTTCAACACTAACTCACCAACGGCTTTTCAAGATAGTTCCGATGCGCATCGTTACCGTCTGTTCAAGGTCACTAACTTGTGCGCTGTCTATGCCAAACCAGTCACCATCGTGCTGAAGGACACATAACTGGTTCATCGTATCAATCAATAGAGAAGAAAATTCGTTTACTCACAACATTGTAGAGAAATATAACGACCATTTCTTTTATGCTCGGGACAGAAAACAGTGAAGGAAATCACGGAAAAAACAGCAAACGAGCTTGAACACTGAACTTGATAAATACTTGATTTTCATAGACGACAACCTCCTAGTTGAGTTATACAATACTGCAGTTGCAGAGCGAATGGAATGTCAAGGAGTTTAGCCCAAAGAGAAACCTTTTCTAGCCGAGGTCCCAGACAACAGTGAACAAGTGGGAAATCTGCGAGCTCGACGACGGGCCGTTTTCCGAATATCGAATTACCAAAAAAATTTCAAATAGTACTTTTCTTAATAAATACTTAAAAACGCAATATAATTCCCAGGATCAACTTTCTATTAGCCTCGGCGCTGGAGTATAAACGGCATTAACATGGAATTATATAATATATTATGTAGTGATAAAAGATATTCTGCCATGTATTTTCTGTGAACAAAACTTTTATGGCAGAAGGAATAATTTATGGAGGCTTTTAAATCGTTGAGCTTACATGAGGTTGATAAGTATGTTTATTTAGGCTAACGTTTCGACGTTTTTTTAAAAAACCTAAGGAGGTTTTGTGTAAAACTAACCAAACATTCGGTAAACTCAGAATCTATGAGGGTTCGATAAACCAAAGTAACAAAACAATACCGGGCAGACAGCACAGTGGTCGTGATGCCGATTGTCACGAGCATGGTGCTGGTTCGATGCCACCCCAGGCTCATAAGGCCTCTCATCGCTCCCAGGTCGAGACGCTCCAGCCCGCTGTCTCAGGACTCTAGGGAGAATCCACTCAACCAGCATACAGCGACATTCAAGGTGGAAGGAAAATCCTCAAGCGGCAGCCGAAGGCACACGTAAAAGTTGGAAGGCCTTCGTGGATGATGGATGTGAGGGAATGAATCAAATGTGGGAAGTGTTGGGATCCGCACAGTAAACGAGAAGACGGGTTGTATAAGAATAAAAAAAACAGTATGATACCTTTTCTATGAACAGGATAACTGTTTCACAGAGCTTCAGAAAAAGCTCAAACGTTTTTCATGTTGATAGTTCAGTCTTCTTTCCATATAAAACATCAATAGGATTCCTTTCCGTTGTTCAGCGAAAGTACCCATCATAAGCAAAGGTCGTTCATAAGGCTAAGGCTGAATAAATGCCATATTTCATCGTAAGCGGTGTAGTTATGCGTCCTTGCGTAACAAGGTGTAGGCGGAAACATGAATCATCGAGCTTATTGGCTCCGCTAACTCAGAAATAACTCAACAACGACTTTTTCCTTTGGAAAAATCTTCCATAAGGAGAAATCAACCCCTAGACCGTATGGGTTACTTTAACGAGAAAGTAAAAATAAAATCAATTTCACGTAAATCGTACTCAGAAAGTTCTAGAAAACTTCATTATTCAGCAAGAATTCCGGACTTCGATGTTTCACGACATATTCTGTAGTTCAATTAATTAACACCTAATATGAAAGAATAAGGAGCCCCAGTAATAAAACCATGTCAAACACACAAATTCGCAATAGGGCACGTTTTTCCTGGCTTAACTCTTCCTTGTCCTTCTGCACCGCTTATCAACTAGTTGATATGACGGCAAAACGTTGTCGGCCCGCTCCATAGCTCAGCTTTTTATTCGGCAGCTAGTCGGCAGTTTATCGAGTAATTTGCACATCATTGCTCAGCGACTACACTATAAAACCGCTGCTCGTGGGACAAGCGAATTTTCGCTGAGAAGTGTAAAAACGGGATGATGATGACGAAGAAAAACACCTTCTGATATGATCATGACGAATTATTTCGCTAAGAATAGTAACTGAAGGGATCCGAAGAAGCCAATAACTGATTTGTTCTCTGATATCTAAGCTATTCACACAGATTATCTTATTGAGCATATCACGGACCTCGTTCAGCAGGCAGAGGTTTCTGTGGAGATTTCGCCGCATAGATGACACTCAGACCACCACTAGAGGAGTTATGTCTAAGTCCGTTACGTGCACCACGTGCCCGTTATTTTTACCTTTGCGGATTCTAAAAAAGCGTTCAATAACGTCTAAACGAACGCTATGCTATCAGCGCTAGAACAAGCAGTAGTCTCATATTTAGATATGGACTCTAGCCGTCTGTTCTCGTAATCATACGACGAAAACAGCTCTTCTATCGACGCTTTAGATTCCATTATATAAAAAAGGGTCGCGCATAATGACATTACCTTTCTGATGCTTTTCATTGGTAAATATTGTGGAACATAACCCATTCGATAAAAGATCATACAAACGAGAATTTCTATGGAACGGTTTTGTCGACGATGCAGTCATTATTTCGAGAACTATCAGAGAAGGAAGAAGATGCATAACTATCTTGCCACGAAAGAAGAACAAGCAGTGAATAAAGTGTTAAACATTGTGACCTCGACTGCAGCTTCAGCTTAACTGGGTTTCGTGCCGATTTCTGTTCCCCAGATTACTCCCGTTGACGGGTGGCACCGTTATAGCAGAAAACTGGCTGGGAGAAGGGCATAGAAAGGGCCTCAGTTGGTGCAGTGGATAACTAGTGAGTTCTCGGAAAGAATAATCACGAGTTCGAAATCTAACTGAAGTTCCAATTTTTGTTCATATCTCAGCATCCCTATGGTTGTAATATACAAATATCTCAATAAAACGGAAACAAAAAAAAGAAGAATATTTGGATGGAAAACTCAGCTGACCTCATAAGGAACCCATGGTATCTCAGAAAAAAAGGAGAACGAAGACTCCTCGATTACACAGAGTAAACCTTTTACATATCTAGGGCACTCAATAAACAACGAAAGCGATAATAAGGAAGAATTGTGTGGAAGAGGGAGAACGGTATGGGCGATATACGAGCTTCTCAAAGTAGATATTTGACGAACGCGAAATTTCGCGCTCATGTTTTTGAGTCAACGGTTTCCCCATCTTCAATGCAGGTGGTATATCATTTATTTCGAGAACCCTAGGTGTCACAGTGGGCGAGGAATATACTCTGAAGTACAACCGACATGGGAAACGTGAAGCTAGCTCTCGTAGTTTGGAATCCGGACAATCGTCAGCTTTCTAAATCTCGGATATAGGCATCGAAAGCGAAACATATGCTGGCCACTTAATGGAAAGAGTTGACAGACGTGGACCACAGGATGCCAGAAACGCACTTTAGTACTATTACTCAAAAATAAAATCACTATTACTTGAACAGGTAATATCATCTGTACCGTCTGGAGATTGTATTATCCATCGAGTTGTGCGCACTGTACGAGAAGCCGCTAACATGATTGTCGTCAAGCACTAGAGCGAATCATCAAAATCCCACCCACATGAGGGACACCGGAAGCTGTCACACTTTTAGTATGGTGTCCTTCTCTACTGGTTTTAAACATAAAGTAGTCATGGTTTCTCACTGAACTCCGCCGTGACAACGGTTCACTCCCAACTGTGCTTCTGGGTTGAAAAGTCGAACACATTTAACCATGAGACGGTATTGGGACGATCAAACTCGCGCTGTACATTATATTTCGAATCTCACTAATAGCAATGAGGCAGTAGACTGTTGTTTGGGAGAGTCTTGTAGTTATTTATATCCAGTGCGAAATACAATACGAAATAAGTTGCCGGAGAAGACGAGATATTACTGGAATTCTATCGGCTTAATCAACTTTCAAAATGGTTACGTAAGGCATAAATTGGAAGTTTACGCTATAGCTTCACTCACAGAAGATCAATATGGAGGTATCAAGTGGCGATGAAGACTTAACCACAGGTATTTGATAAAACTGTCTGTAAAATGAAAAACAAACAGCCGCAGATTTACTTGCATTTAGTGATTGTAAGTAGTTCGAATGAGCAGACAACCCTATGATGGCCGTATCAATAGCGTTTTTAGTTCTCCAAAGTGTTTCTAACTAGCTGAGAGACGGGTGAAACGAAGGACTTGCATGACGTGGTGGTGAACGCGTTAGCACCGGAAAGGGTAATAGCGCGTTCGTTCCCCACCGCAGACAACTGTGGTCCGGAGTTTTGCAAATATCTCAACATCGCTGTAGTGTTTCTAACATTACTACAACCAAAAAAAAAAAGTCTCACTTTGTAAATTTTGAACTCAAAAAGCACTTTTAGTTAACGAAAAAACCCTGGAAGAGGACGGAAACTGGAGGCCACATGTGTTAGATGACAAACACTACGACAACTCGACCAAGGAGATGGTTTCGGTCAGTTAATGGTATGTTAATCTAACGAATTCGTTTGTTGTACATAGTTATAACTCAAGTGAAGGCACATATAAAGGTACCTCTCTCAGATCCACATCGTGGTGAAGACCCATGTAAGGTTAAGTCAGGATTTCAAGGAAGTTCAAAATGCTCAACCAGCATTTGTGCTAGAGTCCGCAAAACTGGTGAAAACGGGCCGTCGAAGTATTCAAGTAATTGTCTAGGATAGCACATTCAACGTTAATGATGCAGAGAAACGTAACTGAGCTAAATAGCGCACGTCGGCAACAACGCGCGCCACACCAGTCAATGACTAAGTAAATGCAAGGGCTAGCGTTTCGCTATCTCTCTTTATTATTCCAGACTAATAGTGTGGTACCACAGAGTTTTCCTCCAGTGCATAATCCCAAGTATTGAATTGTTCACTAACAATTTCAAAAAAAAAGTCGTATTCCAACAAAGAGAAAAGAACATAAACGTTAGGAAAGACGGTTGGTGAACTAAGCACGAGATATGTCCGTGCCATCTCGTTATCAACCCCAAGACGTACGGAACATAAACCTAAGCGAAATCTGCTGGGTTTTTAACAATGGTGAGTTCTTAAAACCTCATAGAAAAAGGGCGTCCGTGATCGTGACTTTCACGCAGATCATCAGTAAGAACAACTGGACGGTTAGATCTTACCAGCCTCGTATATGCCGGTATTTACTTCAAACATTTCAATGTCTTACAAATGTCATCAAACCAACATCCACAAGATCATTGCAGTAGCGTAACTCCTACTGAAACTTATAGTCGTGTTAGCAGTTTCTTCAGGTTCCCACTACAGGCGTCTTTGATCCTCGTGGGTCGAAAGAAAATGTGCCACTATGCGACTACCATTCTTCCATGCCGACCGCTATTCTTACCGTTAGTCGCCAATCGACCGATCAACGTCGAAGTAGAAGGGTGCATGCGTAATTATGAATAAATGAATCGATTTTTGATACGACCCGTCCTTCACATCAATTCGATTTGTTTCCTCGCATCCATCATCACGAAGGTCTTCCAACTTTTTACGCGTGGGTTCGGCCGCTGCTTGAGGATTTTCCTTTCACCTTGAATGTCGCTGAATACTAGTTGAGTCGATTCTCCCTGGAGTCCTGAGACAGCCAGGCTGGAACGTTTCTATATGGATTGCAGAACGATTTTTCCAGGACAAATCCACTAGCAATTTGCCGACCCGGAGAGATGAGAGGCTTGGTGAGCACGATCCGGGATCGAACCGGGGCTGTACTCGCTGTGATCGGTATCACTACCACTGTGCTAACCGCCTCAAAATGAATCATGAATCATATAGCATAATATGAAAATCTAATGAACGTAGGACTGAGAAAGAGACTAGTGGAAATATAGACGGAATGGCGCAAAAGTCTACAAATTAAGAAACATGAATTTCACCAGAGAGTACCTTTTCATGACCTTTAAGGAAAGAAATCAAAAGCAACACCGGACAGTGATTTCCACCTAATTAAGCACAAATGGAATAAAAGTGCATAGAAAGACCATCGTAAAGGTTTGCGATTTCCTTTTCACTACTTTCTCAGTTGTTCGAATCTTTCTAGTCTATTTTTCATCACAAAGTCAACAGCTATCGAATTATTAAGTTACCAATACACATTACAACTGAGCCAGGAACTGCATACTTCCACAACACTGGATGCACAGCTGCTGCACGACAATTTTTCCTTTCAGGGCCGCCTATCTGTGTAAACGTCGACGAAGCTGCTGTTCATTTAAACGACCGGCTTACTTTGTAGATTTATTACTGTATTAAATTTCTTTTCTTTTCACAGCTTTCTTACAACAATTAATGATTTTCTGAGAATGATAAGAATGTCACGATAAAAATCTGTGTAGAACCAAATACCGTTATTTAAACCGAAACTAGAGGGCGGACAGCGCAATGGTAGTGGTGCTGTTAATCACAAAGAACACGGTGCTGGTTCGACCCTGCTACGAGCTCACTAATCCCCTCATCACTCTGGGGTCGTGAAATCGTTAAAAAAATGTGTAAAAAAAATGTGAAGATGTTAGCGAACTTCACTTCAGGCAGACCAAGTGAGCACGCTCTGGCCAGGTAGGCTATCCCAGAACTCCAAGGAGAATCGACTCGACCACCATTTAAAGAAATTCGTATAGAAAATAAGAACCGTCAAGCATAAACCGAAGCCACACGGGAAAAGTTCGAAGACTTTTGTGAATAATGGATCCGAGGAAACGAGTCAAACACAAGAAGTGTTGGAATCCGCACAGATGCGAAGGCCGTGAATGCAAAACAAAAGCCTAAACTTAAGACGGGGATAGTAGTAGGCCAAACGCTCATCACCTCACCTTTTTCCGGTATTAAAAAACATACACTGCTATCTTTTTCCCATGAAGTACTTTCTAGTGAATATTTCACTATATCGTTTTTAAAGTGTTTTATAACAAACGTACATAACTGATAGGATCACAGGTAAATATCGGACTGTTCGAAAAATTCTGGCTTTTGGAGATCGTGAGAAAGTTGTGTTAAAGTAAACAATTATATCCCTAGAAATTTAATCTCCATTAATGAAGCTTCTTTTAAGCTAAAATATGAGTGTTTAAGTTAAAGCTGAAGGTTAGTGAAAGCCAGTGTGGATCAAAGAGCGACAATTCTCGAACGAAGATCTGTTGAACGATGCTGACGACGAAATATGACAATTCTTTCGGAACAGAGACTAAATCATTGATTGATTAGTTACCGTTTCAAAGAAAGCGATAGAAAAGAGGTTCATACGATGCTAAGAGACTTTCCGTTGTTCAACACTATGCCACTACTTATATCGATCCATAAGACATAAAGGATAAACCTCCCGGCGTTGATCAATCCCTGAGGGATGAGTCATGAAATCGAATTCAACAAGCATCGTTGGAGGTGAAGGTGAATGCATATTCGGCTTTTACAATAATTCGCGGTGGGCTACCCATGTATCAAGGCACTGCTGCTATCCTCCAAGACAAGTCTGTACCAATATGCCGACCCCAGAGGGATGAAAAGCTTGGTGAGCCTGTAGCGCGGGAATGGATTCCAAGTGTATTGCAGGGCGCCTCCGACCACTGTGCTATACGCACCGTATTGATCCTTAAATTTCTTTGGTAATTTACATAACCGTTGCAAAAATGCACAGCAGAATCTGTAGAATTTAATAATGAAAGTTTTATAAAAATACTTTTTAAATCAGAGAGTGAAACCAAAGTTGGCGAAGCGCACTAATCATCAATAATTTACAAGAAGACGGGGGAAGGAGGCTAAGAAGAAAAACAAAACAAACCAGTAGAGAAGAGAATAAACAACCCACGGACAGGGAGCAATATTGGAAAAACCGATAATCGACAGTGAGAGAGAGATAGAGAGAGAGGGAGAGAGAGAGAGTGGGGGTTGAAGGAAAAAGTGGACAAGCCATCAAAACGGGGGTGGGGGAGGGTGGCGTGAGTGGGCGACGTTGATGTCGGCGTCGAGCGGGGTTCATCCGGTTCGTTGATCAAAAATCTTGCCGTTTCGCCGGCATGTGTTCTCATTCATTCAGAAATTAATCTGCTAAACTTAATCGTGCATGGGGGCACATGTAGCGCAATGGTTAGAGAAGCCCTGCATCAAACGTGAGATCGACCACGCATCCAGGCCCACAAAGCCTTCCATCCTTCCGAGGTCGGCAAATTGGTAGCAGACCCGTCTGGTAGGATAGCTACAAGATACATTGGTGGGCCAGAGCGAGTAATTGTAAAGGTCAGATGTGCTTTCAGTTTAAATCCTATATCAAAGTAACTATATTGCAAAACATGAAAAACAAAGTAATCGGTTGTGATCTGTTCCTTAGGCATGTGCCGCGCATTCAACTTCGTTAAGCATCGTAGAGGTGATGCAGTGCATATAAGGACTATGAAATAATTTGTTGCAGGACACCGATGAGTCAGTCGGTATTTTTTTATCCTTATTGACAAGTATGATAGCAATCCATCGGACGCGGACGGTTGCGCTACGGTGCGGGATCGAACCGAAGACCACCATCGTATTGCATAGCATCCCTACCCATCACGCTACAATCCCCTTATCTGGCATATATCAATGGATTTTCCGCTTTCATACAGAACGTTTATGTCCGTCTAATGCACCAGAACAGCAGAACCTTCCTCATAAATCCAGTTCACTGTATAAAGACAGGGCATAGTTGATTTCGGTTCTGGTTTAATATCCTATTCGGCTATCATAGGTGAACATAGTATGTCGACAACGCCTATTTGTCTCTAAGTGCCATGTGCGTTGAACAATATACATACCTTTAATGATGCTGAGATATTTGCAAAACTCCGGACCGCAGGTGTCTGCGGTGGGGAACGAACGCGCTATTGTCGTTTCCGGAGAGTAACGCGTTCACCACCACACCATGCAGGTCCTTCGTTTTGCCTGTCTCTCAGCTAGTTCTATCGAACTTTTTTTGTCGTCGACAATCACCCGTTAGCGGGATTGATCTGGGGAGCCCAAATCGGCAACGATCCCAGCTAAGTTGAGGCTGTAGTTATAATCACAATTTTAACTTACTATTTACTGCCTAGATAGGCGAAACGAAGGACCCGCATGGTCTGGTGATGAACGCGGCGCTCCCCGGAAAGGACAATAACGCTTTCGTTGCCCACCACAGACACCTGCGGTCCGGAGTTTCGCAAATATCTCTGCATCATTGAAAGTTATATTTCACAATATATACTCTTCCATTAAAAATGAGTAGGCAGTAAATAATAAGTTAAAACTATACATACCGTCCATAAGTGCACATATCAAAAATGACTAATCTTTTTGCTTGGTTCTTCACCTTGAAATCCGACTTTTCTATTTTTTCTTGTAATTTGTGGACCTTTATGTATCCCTTAACACATTTTTTCAGAACACTTTCTCAATTTTTGTTTATGGAAGGGACTACTTCGATATCACTTAATCACGTTGCCCTTGGCTACTGGTGCTTTTAACATATACATATACATACATATATATATATATGCATATCTTTGTTAATGTTAATGTTATGTTAAGTACTTCTGCTTTTTTCAGTCATTTATATCCGCCCATTCTGATATTCCATACGATATCAATGGTCCATCATAGCGCTTCGGAGAGTGGAAGTGGAAACTGTTGAAGAAGTGAAAGTCCTCACCGATCTCTGTCTTCTGGTAGGAAATGTTAAATTACAACGGCCAATGGATTATTGGGAGGGACTCTTGATATATATATATTTGCATTCTATAGCACTGCATTCAAAGTGGTGGCAACTGCCAGAAATTTGCAAACACGTTAGCTCATCTTCGTTGGGCTAGCAGTAAAACACATTGAAGACAATAGAAGTCTACAAAATATGAATAAAATGGAAGGTTTTAAATTGCGTAATAACTGATCAATTGACTTATTTCTCCATGCATTTGTAATTTGCTGCCTAGGATGTTTCAAGTCGCATGAAGTTCACTCTATCAATAGGACAATCTATACCACCGTTTTGACGAGTACTACTCTAAATCTCAAAGATGAGCTGTTTTATCTAACATTTGGTTCACATTCTGTATGTCATTTACGGTTCAGGAGACATGGATCAAGGGTTATTTGGAAGGCGCGTGAGATTCATGATATAGCTGATACGTCTTAGCTGCCCGTGATAAGAGTTGTTGGAGCTGTTGAGTCAAACAGCTATACACAGAATTCTGGATCTCATCAGTTAATCGGTGACTTCCCTGAAACACTCGAACAAGCCCCATCACTCTCCTTCTACATAATTCCTCTGTATAATACACAGTCATGCCTATTCCTATATAATACATGCATGATACGACCCATGTAATCAAAAAACCTCGATTCAAGTGGTTTTTCATCACACCGTGGGCTTTCTACGAACCATATTATTTTCCGAGGTATTCGTAGTGCTAGGATTTTCTGACACTATTGAGGTAAACTCTATATTCATTCCACTGGATCTGGGCGAGAAAATTACAGTGTCGTCGAGAAAACGAAGATTCGATATTTTAACTGGTGAGCATGGTTTTTTTCGTCACAGCGGGCAAAATATGGACAGAAATTATATGAACATCGAATTTGACTCCGTACATTGCTCCTGCTTGGTTGGTTGATTAATCGCGATAATCGTCCTCCTCCTAGAATTCGCAGTGCTAGACCTCCCTTCAACGATCCACAGGACCATCAACTAAATATAATGAGTGTGCCCTAGCAAAGGCACCTTGGGATTCCAGGAAAAACCTTACTCGGATGGCATTCACCATGTCAGTAAGTGACGAAAACAGATCGGAAGTGACCTCATGAGCTGACCTGACAGTAGCTGCCTATGTTAGTTGAAAAATAACGAAGCGAATTGGATAAAAGCTGCGGTAATCAGATGTCGGCATGAGCTACCTGTGAGTTTACCTTATCCGTGTAGCCAACTGTTCCAGTAATAGGCGCAGATTGCATATTTGAATTGTAAAATACATTCCCATCAGTACGGCTTCGGTCCCTGCGGTTCTGCAAAACGATGTTAGAAAAGAAGAAAGAAGATGAGAACAGCTCGAGTTGACGGGTGAGGTGAACTCTATAACGGAGATTTTTAAACTAGACGTAAAGATTTTTTACATTCTTGTTGAGCAAACGCAAGGTGTTATTTTATTCTTTATTCAAGAATAAGGTGACGTTTCGGCGGATTACGCCTTCCTCAGGGCGTGGAAAGGTCAAGTTGACCGCAATCTACCCAGCCAAACATTTCCATAACCGAACGGAGAAAATGCTAAACCAGAATTTCAATCAAATTGAACATAGAATGGCTTCATCGCATGCTCACCGCTTTTTATGAGTCTTCCACTGAATATATCACCGACCGCACGGAGTTTACATGGAAGCATAGTGTGCCTCTCACATTAAAACAACAGTCTTAAATACTGCCTCATATCACGCCTGTTTATGAAGCATTCCTCCTTGCAGTTCATTTTTGGATTCTTGGAATTAATCCACAATTCCTCGAGAATTTTTCGCACTCGTGTTTTTCAACTCCTGTGCGAGGATCGTCACTTCTACTTCAAAATCTTCCCCGTTATGTCTCTGTGTCCTATGCGTGCCTGGTGGAGTACTTCGTTTAGCTTTAAATTTGCCCATTAGGTGTTCTTTTATACGTAGACAGAGTGGTCCACCCGTTTCGCCAACGTATTCGTCTCCGCACGCTTTACAAGAGATATGTTAAGGAATGGAAACTAGTTTTCTTTCGGTTTCTCTCGGGTGAACTTGATATAGTTCCCAGGATCGACTTTCTGTTAACCTCGGCATTGGAATATGAATGCGTCGTTTTCTTGTTCAGCAATCGCGAGGCTTTTAAACAGCATACATTTGCTTCCATAGAAAAACACGATACAATGCAACACTATCTGACGTTTCGGCAGTATCGCCTTCTTCAGCGCCGCTTTTTCGTGACTTCCAATGAGGAAGTTTAGAACAGCTGATTATAGTCGCACATGGTTGACGACGTCGTCAGTATCAGTATCACTTCTATGGAAGTGAACTTGACATACTCTGACTGTTCGTTCAACAACTCGAAACATTTGTCCATTTCCTCTTGTGTTGAGCAAAGGACAAAGCAGTCATCTATATATCTACAGTAGAGTAGCGGCCCAAGATCGGCCAACGGTGCTTCCACATTAGACATAAACGCAATGGCAAGACTTGGTGCCAGTCGTTGTCTCATTGCCAACCCTTTTATTTGAGCGTAGTACTTTCCGGACCATCTGAAGATTGAGCAGCTCAAGCATTCTTTTAAGAGTGCCATTAACTGCTCCACCTTGAAGCCATACATGTCTATTTCTTCTTCGTGTTGTATAAGGAGTTCGAATATGGCTTGCATAGCGGTGTCATTCGACACGTCTGTATAGAGGGCGGTGACGTTGAAGGACTCCATCACGTACGCGCTGTTGGGTCGCGCGTTACGTAAATGATCCAGGAACATTTGTATGCTCGTTAGATGGGCTGGAATGTACTTAAACAACTGGGTAAGTATTAGGGTTATTAACCACGTTATTCTATCCGTTGACCCGTCCACGCAGCTAATGATGGGTCTGACCTTAAACAATGATGGATGGGTAGACGCAAGATCATCGCTGAATACTAACTTATGAGTTTTTATAAGCAAATACAACACGGAACATGTTGGTATATCAACTTTTAGTTGAGAGATAACTGATGGTTTTAAACCAGTACTCCTTGCTACTTTGACTTATTTGTTATTCGACTTTCGGTATTTAGTTTTAAACTCCTCAGATGATGGGCGATAAAGTGAAGGATCTTCAAGATGCTTTTTCGTTATCCCAACAACTGATGAAAAATTACCACAAACTCTCCACCCTTATCACCAACGGATAGTCTTATATTTTTCAATCTTATCAGTTCTCGTAGCTCCCGTATACCATAGTACGTTTTTGCACTTCAGTGAAGTTGGAGCTGTATCTTTTCGCGCGATAGTGATTAAGGGCACAAAGTTTCATACCCAGGTAATTCCAGAGCAATTTTCGAGCTATTCGAACTTTCTTGTCCATTCTCAGTGCGATGATCGATGTGTATGCCAGGTAATCGATAGCTACCAAGAAGTAAGGAGTTCACACATATCATTCAGGTCGTATAATGTCTTAGAATTATTGCAAATAGTGGTAGGTTTCCGATACTTTTGCTAAAATTGCCTTCATGCTGCAATTTATTCCAACAATTCACGTATACACAAACGATGGAAGTACAATGTAGATAAGATTACGGTAGAAAAAACTTCCAAGCTCAAAAACGAAAGAAAAAGTGATTGGTGACAACGACTTTTACTGCGTCGAGCAGTGAAATAAGAAGTTTGTATCTATTTAGCAGCAGCCTCGATATCCTCAACAATCCGACTTGCTTCTTTAGCCGATGGAAACCGTATTATGTATGTAGATATCTCTTCCTCACTTGCTGGATAAGTTAGCTGGAAGATTAATTAATACAGAATATATATTGATATAAATTTAAGTCAAGCAATGGTTTACTGCACATTTGGAAATAATAGCGCAGTAACAAGTTCGCAAAAACACTTTGAGTTTTAATATCTCTGGTCTAAAAAGATTCGCCTTTCAAATACATATTAAATATGACGTACCCTAATCTTTTCTCCTTTTTCGTCAACTTTTGATACCTTCATTGCTTTGTTCATGAGAGCATTGATCCACACCGTACCTGAGAACAAGTCCATTCCAAATATGAATTGTGACATAAGAGTTAGAAAACAAATAACATAATACAAACTAGTCCTACTAACCAATAGCTGTAGCTGCTCGCACCAAAACACTCTTCTTGCCATCGACCTCTTTCAGGTGCAACATTCCAATTCCCACTTTTGAGTACTGTTTATCAACAAGTTTGAAGACCGAACATCTGCAAAAGAAAAGGATTAAAAACGAAAACCGAAAGAAGGATTACAAAATTAAATCCGAATTCAAAGAAGAAAGCATTCCGAAGTAAGAAAAACCTTTCAATTTTACCTACCTAGTGGAGAAGACCGCATCGGCCTCTTCATTTTCCACTACTTCGACCTTCGGTGGTACATATTCCTCCTCATCTAGAAAAAGAAGATATCATATGGGATCTTAACACGCGTTCATTGACGATGTGAAAAAACTCTAAAAGAAGGACTAAACTCGAGAAACTTTCGAATACAGAACTTGGTATTAAACAACTTCATCACGGTTCTTTCCGCTTTGCTAAGTTCATGAAACAAACAAACACGGGGAAAATAACAACAAGTCGACCATAACCTGCAAACGCCTACTAAGAAAAAAAAATACAAATTACACGACACACCCAGGAAAACTCGTTCCGAGTTCTGATGATTGCCATAGGCTTGGTTAAGCACCTATGCAAAACCTAACGGCAATTTCCCTTCAACGACTGTGGCAAATCATGGTGTTGGACACAACCAGACATGAATATATTCCTGTAGCATACCAGTTGACTGTGATTCAATTAGTGCTTTCTTCCAAGTGAAACATGAGCCACCGTATTTGCAAATAAAATGCAATGTTCGGAAGAAGGATGGAGAACAAAGTATAAAGCGGTCGGAGTTGATCACTCTTTTAGGGAACGCCCTCTCAACTGTTTCAAGTATTACAATGTTATACCTTTTTGCTTTCTGCCTACTATAATTTCGCGGCAGGGTACTAAGCGAAATACAACCACAACGTTGCTGAGATATTTGCAAAACTCTGGACCGCAGGTGTCTATAATGGGGAACGAATGCGCTATTGTCCTTTCCGGGGAGTAACGCGTTGGTCAGCGGGACTGACGGGTGATTGCTGTGGCAAAAATCGATAGAAATAGCTGAGAGACAGGCGAAACGAAGGACCCGCATGGTGTGGTGGTGAATGCGTTACTCCCAGGAAAGGACAATAGCGCGTTCGTTCCCCACCATAGACACCTGCGGTCCAGAGTTTTGCAAATATCTCAGCAACGTTGTGGTTGTTTCAAGTATTTCCGAGATTAATGAATGTAAATACGGTCTGTATAATGAGTTGCGAAAGCTCATCTATGAAACAAGTCAGCATTCAGAGATGTCCGGTCCAAATTAGCCGATTCTGAATGAATCGGAGGCATGCTTGGCCATACCCTCTCCCATGTTTCATTATCGAAGAACAGCCAACGTCTCCAATCCAAATGAATGAAAGCACATTCATATACATCAACACCACTCCAACAGATACTTTTGAATAAGATTGTAAGTATGGAATTGAACCAACAAGCACTTTGTATTCTATAGAAATTCAAACCACCGGGCTAAATAGACCTCCTTCGGAGGAAAAGGAAGAACAGTTCGTGTTCTGAGGTCCATAGGTGGAGTTAAAAAAGCATCTGGGAACAAGGATATGAGGAAGTAATGTGCTTTGTAGTGCAATGATGACTCGATGTGATTCATTTATCCTCTGAGGAAGCAGAAGAAGAGATTTGACAATATCAACTCACCTTCTCGTTTTTCTCTTTCAGTGCTCGACTGTGGTAATGTACCAAAAGAAAATTTCAATCCGCCAGATGAAGCATTATTCACCACCGTATTTCCGAACGAAGGGAAAGTTAAGTTGTTCCTAAACTGAGCTTTTTACACTAAACGACGACTGTGTGACTCTAGTATAATGTTCGGATTAAATGTGCTCACTTTTCACCATCTTTTTCCTCATCCTTTGAAGTGCTAAACGATGGAAATGAAAGTGAAGGTCTTAAGAAATAGTCTTTTGTAAAATACGTTCATTATTACGAAAACAATACGTTACTAGCCTAGTGCTATTAAATAATACTGAGTACTTCTTTTCATAGAGTCTCCTCAAATAGTGTGTTGTGAGAATATACGCCTAGTAAACCATAGAGTTCTAAACAGTCCACTGTAAAAGATAGCTTCTAAGCTTATGACTTCACTAAGTGATACCACGACATAACATCTAACAAATCTTATTCTAATTTGTCTTAAAGCAAAGCAGCAAAACCATTAAGTGAACCATTATTGAGCTACAATCCGCCATCGAAATTAAGACTTTGTTCATATTCGTTAAGCTTCTCTTGCTATAGGATGGACCCTTTTATTTCTGAGATGCAGATGATCTCAATGGTTTCCTTTACATAAGCCGTGGAATGTCGGGCTAAGAACGTCACACTATTATTATCGCTTGCATATAAACGGATCACAATGTATAAAAAAAACTGTTACAAATAACACAGCCCCTCTGGCATTTTATGTGGGCAAAGAGGTGCTTAGAATTCAGAAAGTATTTTGCACAGCCTAACGACCCACCAAAGAAGTATCTGTTAAGCTGACGAACCCAGATATCCATGGTAAGCTGTCCACTTAACAAGGTCACAACCTTAACTAAGACGTCGACTTAAACTCGGACAATGCCGAGATTGTAAGCCTTACTCAAACCGCGATACAGTGATGTCTTTCAAGATTTTCTAAAGAGCAACCGGAAAAATTGCTTTGTGCAGACCTAAAACCAACTTTCACTAGTTTTCTTCTGTCATAATCTTCAAACCGTTTCTCCACAAAAACATCTGTCAAGGCGACGGTTGACATGAGTGGCGAATACGTCCACCAATATTTGTAAGTAACCGCACAAAATAGTTGCAATTATATTACGTCCACTATGCCGTTTTTCTTGTCAACCTGTCGTAAACTCTTACCATTACAAAACGAGTTCACCTACGTTGTTCTTCTGATAAGTATTCCCTTGGTTCTTGAAAAAGAGCTACTTTTCAACTAATATCTGGTCTAGTTTCGCCTTGTGTATGCATTTATCTTCCAGAAAACATTAATCAAGGGGTACGTGGGAGATGCATACGACATGGGATGAGATGTCGTCAAGGCAAACAGGTAAGTGTGGAATTTTCGAACCCTTAGTTACTCGGTGACTGCTCTCGTATATTCCGACTAAGGCCTTGTTGGACTTCTTCTTCCTCTTCTTTTCTACCGTTCGCTGAAGAACCCATACACAGTAGCGTACGATCTTTATAGATAAAAGACCAACCATTTTAACTTATTTTCCACCGCACCATGGGTTTTTATGTACGAGTTTTTCTTCTGACATATTCGTAACCGTATATAAATCGTTTTGCTATGCCTTTCATGTGCATTCTCCGATTCCAATCCAACTCTGCGAAAAATTACGATGTCGTCCACAATGAATGTTTTTCGTTTATGTGTCCCTTTTCTCTCAACCGAACTTCTTCGTTATTGACTCGTCTGCAACAAAGAGCAGCTTCCATAAAATTACGTTCCGTTTGATCTCCTTTCATATGAGAACACGAAGGGGTAATGGATACCTGCATCATCACATTGGAGTTGCGCATGAGGCAGCTAATGTTTTTATGTAGGATAAGTCACTACTTGGATGATTAGCTTGATATCCTTAAAAAATAAAAAGCTCTCGGCGTTGATCAAACCCTGAAGGACGCGCCATGCATTCGACTTCATTAAGCATCGTTTGGAGATGACTGAATACATATCTGGTCTTTACAATGACTCGCGATGGCCTTGCGATTCATCGAGCCAGTGTTGCTATCCTCCAGACAAGTATGTTACGAATTTGCCGACCCCGGAGGCATGGAAGGCTTGGTTGGGTCCTCATAGGTACGGAGACCATCGACGTGCGCGTTGCAGGGCGCCTCCGACCACTGCACCATACGCGCCCTATTCAACTATAGGGGTGTTAAAAATCTGAACAACACTCGGAACCCCCCATGGGCTTCAAACCTATTAATAGCCCTTCGTGGACTCATGTGCTATCCACCACAGCAAACGAAGCCGTTGGTTCGCTTTCTGTCAGCTTTTTTGATCATATATCATCATCCTTGTGGTTGTATTTCACATCATACCCTACCGGAAAAAATAATAGGCAGTAACTAAAACTTGAAACAATGACAATCAATAGTTGGCAAGTGTGCCATTTCTCTAATTACGTTGATTGTAGCTCAACAACAGCAAAGACAGCTAACTGTAACAGGTTGTGAGAAGTTCGACAAGACAAGAGCAATGACTAACTGTAGTGTATATTGTATTGTATGGTGAAATCACAAGCGTTAACACGTATAGTCTTTAACATTCTCGCGACGACGCCAAATTTTCAGCCTTCATGGGATTTTTTTCGAAATTAAACAGTAATTTTCCGATAACTTAAAAAATATCGCGAGTTGTAATCATGAACGGAGTGTAGAGAGGACTGTGCTCTATCGTTCTATAGGTAAGAGTGCTATTTATGCTTTCTACTTCTGTTCAGCAAACACGAGGTGTTATTTTATTTTTTTATTTACGTACAAGCTGACGTCTCGGCGGATTTCGGACGGTGATTGCATGAGCTCGGGTATAGTTTATCTGATCTCCTGTAAGGTGTGCGGAGACGAACACATTGGAGAAACGGGCAGACCCCTCTGTGTCCACATAAAAGAACACTTAGTCGGCAAACGTAAACCAAATACCCCACTAGGCACGCATAGGACCCAGAGACATAACGGGGACGACTTCGAAGTATGTGTCACGATCCTCGCACGCGAATCGAGAACACAGGCGCGAAAAACTCTCGAGGCACTCTGGATTAATTCCAGAAATCCGAAAATGAACCGCAGGGAAGAATTCCTCATTATCACGCGTGATATTAAGACTAGTATTATTAACAGTATTTAAGACTGTTATTCTGATGGGAAGGGCACATCACGTTTCCACGCGAATTCTGTGCGGTTGGTCTCCACGCGACATACCATACTCAGTGAAAGACTCATAGAAAGCGGTGAGTGTGTAGAGCTGAGCTAAATGTGAATGAAATCTTGGTTTAGCGTTTTCTCTGTTTAGTTATGGAGTTGTTTGGCCGAAAAGATTGCTGTCAACCTTGACCTTTCCAGGCTCTGAGGAAGACGAAATAAAATAACACTTTGTGTTTGCTGAACAGAAGTAGAAAGAATTATTCAATCAATGCCGAGGTTAATAGAAAGTCGGACGTGGGAGCTATTTATGCTATTTATACTGTGGTATTGTGGTACTATGGTCCACATTACTGTCAGTATTTGGAAACGTTCTGCAATTTATCGACTCCAATTCCAGTACTTTCTATACCTGCAGGCTCTATACGATAACTGTCATTCACTATAGCAATTAACATTGGGACAGTTCTGTAAATATATACTATAAATATACGTTTATTATACATATAGTATTGAAACCTACAAATTCTTTGCATATTTTTATGTGCACAATAGCGCTTTTCCCGATCAACACCCAACCAAACATCTGTGTCCAACAAGCTATTAATGGATAACAAAAGTATAGGAAAGTAGTTCTATGTGTTACAATAAACCACCGGAAAGAAAATGACACCTATAGGTGTTACTTGCCCCGAGAATATTAATACTATGATTCCACAACTCTTCTCGTTAGTTTCGATGTCTTAACAAAGTTAATTACAGCGGAGTCAAACAAATAGTTAAAAGGTAATGAAAACTTTGCTTACAGTTCCACTAAAATTACCTACCAAAACCTCAGAAGAGGGATAACAGAGGACCAAAAGTAGAAAAAACACTCAAGAACTTACTTTTTGTTGACATCTTCATCCTTACTTATCCCAAATTTAGGAACTGACAATGCTGTCCTTAACACAAAAGAACCTTGGTACAAGACAATCAAGAACTTCTTTTGAAAATGAGAGGTAAATCCTTACTTCTTCTCTAAATCTCCACTTTTGTTGCCAGTTTCCGCAGATCCAGAAGGCATCGTCGACCTTAACTACAAATGAGGTGAAACAACTTCTTTCTTCAGTATTAGGCTGCTTGGAAACCACTGCACGTTTCCTATGTTTAACCCATGGTTGAGGCGAAAACCGAATCCGCGGGCAATCTCCTCCGAACATCCATGGGCGAAGTCTCCGCTCACACGAGCCCAGTCCCTTTTCTTTGCAAATGTTTTAGCAACAATTTTTCCAAATGATATACAATACATCACATATCAATGAAAAGCTCACAGAAATTCAGATTTCAAGACAAAATTCTCGAAGAATTTGCTTTTTCGAATGTACACAAACGGCTCGAGATAGGTATGAGCCTCAAGAAGTGTTAACGAACGCACGGCGCAACGTTGGCTTCGAGAATTTAATTTTGAAGAATTCGACGGTGAATATTAGGAAGATCGCAGAAGCCTTTGTAGTATTGATGATGATGATGAACTGAAGGCCTTTCTCTAGGCAACTACATACAAAGCTGTTCGAAATCCTGTATTTGTACACATTTAAAGCCATTTCGAGCATTTAAAGAATATTTTCTGCTGCGTAAAGCTCGACAAATTGATGCCCAATTAGTAACACGTCGCACTACCAAGGTGCTGCTACATTCGCGTAATCAGTACTGTTAAGCTTAAAGTAGGAGGGAACGAAACGATACTTCATACACGATCCCCGCCGGACTTATCGCCTACCGCTGCACTTCTTCATGTATCTCGACAGCTTTCTGTACGGGAAACGCTTCAGAAACCAAACCGAAGGAGGAACTACCTTCAATGACTTCAACAAGCCCCGGGGGTTAAAGCAGACGAAATGAATAAACTAGTCCTCTCCAGACAAGAATTTATAGACGAGTTTTAATTTACATTAACAAAGTACATGTTGAAATATTGCACTAATTTCTGTACAGCCTAATACAATCTTGATCTGTAATACCCATTAAAGAGACACGGTTTATATAACCAAATCAACTTTCCGTCCAATTAAAGTCGCATTGGAAACCAACTGGTAATTTCTCCAAGATATCAAATTACGCATGAAGTCCAAATAAACCCACACTTCATTTTTGTTCTTTCCGAACGAGAGCTTCTCTCCATTACCAAACGAAAAAGGTGGAGCTGTTCTGAATGCGTACCTTCAGATGAAAGCGGGATAATTATATAAAAGATAAGCATTGTTTAAAATCAAAGCGAAGCTTTAAATATGCATATATATATACATACATATGACATGGGCGCGATTTTAGGTAGTAGAGTTACAGTTACTTTATGATAATGTTAACCGCAACCTATAATGAAAAGAATAACTAAGGTCGTGATTGATTTCTAAAGAGATTTTCGCTTCAGAACGAAATTAAACGAAATCTGCATCACCGGCTTCGTAAAAACAATGTGTAGAATGCTGCTTATATCTTATTAAACCTAGTCGATGGAGCCGGAAACCTTAGTTAACTACTACAAAGAAACTACAACAAACTTACAAATTTTTTTTATTTTGCTCTTTGGAAGACGAACTCGAATTGGTTGAACCAAAACTGATAGCAGGTTTCGAAAAGCTTAAAGTAAGCAGCACTAGAAGCCCTATTATGGTACGTAGGAAAACTTACCTAGCACTATCGACGTCCTTTTTCTGAGTAGACCAGAACCCAGGGGTAGGTTTTGGGAGAGTTGTGGTGGAGGGTGGTGCTACAACTGTTGATGATACTCCTTAAAATAGTTAAAAAATTATTCGAGTTAGAGATGACCACCTAAATTTTATTTAAAACCAATGTTTTTGCACAGAATTTTCGAAGCGAAAGTTGTGATTTATGAATCTCAACGTCTGTACACTTTACCATACGAATCAGTTCCACGAAAAACAACCGTTTCAGGTCCACCATCGGGCCCGCCACCGCGAATCGCTCGTTTTCGACTGTGGCTTCTTGTTGGAAAATCCTCAGAAGCCTAAAATTAAAAAAAAAATACTGGATAATATGTGGACAAATCTAAACAAGAGAAAACGGCCCTATCATACCTTTGGGGGTGGAAGAGTTAATGTAACATCCACGTTTGGTTCCATGACCGACACATCTCTGAGAGAAGGAATTATTTCAACACCATGTGCGTAGACAGAGAGAGTAGATTCAATCACTTACCCGCCGAGACTGAATCGTGGAGGAGCACCGGAAGGAGTAGAAACATTTACCGAATTGTTCACTCCATTACTTTTTTCCGCTTCACCGACACGGCGTTTTGCCTTAAAATATCCTACAATATCTTCGTAAAAGGAGACGTACCAATCAGTGATTACTACTGAAGACTTCCACCAACGGGTTCATTTTACTTGACGAATAAGACTACTTTAGCCTTAACAAACAAATTTTTAGGTTTCGGTATCTTAAATTTTCCAATGAAACGCATTACGGACATTGACACGACTAATATTATAGCCACCATAGAAAAAGTAAAGGGTTTACTTGGAAGTGTAACGTCACTAGAGCTATATATCACCTCACAAAGAACTCTAGCTCCTCTCCAAATTCGTGTTATTCGATTAGTACTATTGCGCCAAAATGGGTGAATATGGTGATATAACAGAGTACTAGATGTGTATGAGTAGTAACTACAGCTATTTTTCTTACGAGGTTACGAAAGTGTTCGGCTGACTAAATTGTGTACCAATTCCACCGTTCTAAATTCTGAAGAAGGCAAAACCGCCGAAACGTTGAGCACTGTTTAATTATATATTAACAATTTTGCGTTTGGTCAAAAACAAAACATTAACTTAATAAATAAAACCCTATTTAATACGTACTTACTTGTACACTTGGATGGTCCGCCTTCGCTAGATGTGCAGGCCGCAGCACCTTCTCCAATTTTCGGAGATTTGCTGGCTTAGCCAATGTGGTTCCCTAGAGTCCCGGGGTCAGCCCGGCCAAAGTCTGCCCCACCACGGCACGCAGTCGAAGCCCTTTTGTATCGGAGGGAGGCCAGCATTTGACTAGTTTGATACCAGGACGGTAGTAGATCCTGCTTTAGTAATACACAACAGATAAATACTTCAACGCACTTTTATGATTTTTCGACCAGTTGTTGGTAGGTTTTTCGATACGGTTTTCGTTGTCGCCTTCCCCGAATACATTTCATCGAGCCGCTTTATGTGTTGGAGGTATGACTTCACTGGATTCGACTGAAAAGTTACTATCTTTTCAGAGTTACAAGTAAAGGCCAAAATAAATGAAAAATGAAGTTGCAGTGAAGCCTTGATATCGTTAAAATTGATTAAAAAGGATAAAGCTCTCGGCGTTGATCAATCTCTGAGAGATGTGCCATGCATTCGACTACACAAAGTACCGTTGGAGGTGGTTGAGTGCAGCGCATACCTGGCCTTCACAATGACTTGCGGTAGCGTACCGATGTTTCGAGCCAGTGCTGCTACTCTCCCAGACAAGTCTGGTACCAGTTTGGGTTTGGTAAGATTGGGGCGTGGGATCGATCCTGTTTGTACTGTGAGGCGACTCCGATCACTGGGCTACACTCCTCTTTGATCTTATTTTAGAAAAATCAAAGTCAATGAAAATCGAAGACCTATTTTTCTGAATTGATGATAGATGCAGTTATACCTCACGCCAAACCATAGGTTGTCTCATGTCCACGCAAATTTTCAGTGCCAGCAAAATAATGGTCGGAAATAAGCCAATATAGCAAACTCTAAGTACTTAGTTTATCTCCTATTAATGCAACCTACAAAATCATAATGGGCACATTGTTTGTACCATTCCTGTAAATGACGAATGAATTCTTTATTCAGTCGAGCAACTTTGTCATTGAACTGCAGTGTACGCATTTGTTGCTCCGAAGTTTGTTTCATCTCGTTGACAGCCATTGACGACGGAACAACAGGATAGGATAAATCCTGGAGGATAATCACTGCTTATGATGAAGAAAATCAATACGATGACTGTCCTCTAAGATATCAACTGCCTTCAAGTCAACATCATTCCTTTTCTGACATTTTCATAACCTCAACATTGCATTGTTCCCCAAAAAACCATCGAGCGTTCGTTTATTCTTTTTTACTGAAACTTTTGGATACAAGACGTAAAATCGTTCGAAACAAAAGTTTCCATAAAATGTTGCGAAGCAACTTTTTTCACAACCCATCTTCACATGTGTGTGGATCAAAGTAGTTCTTGTGTTCGATTCGTTTCCTCGCATCCGTCATTCAAGAAAGTCTTCGAACTCAAAGCATTCCCACATGGACTGCAGAGACTGAACTGTTCTCAAACAAATCTAGCCGCAATTTCCAACCCTGGAGAGAAGAGAGGCTTCGTGAGCTTGTGGCATGGTCGAACCAGTAGCGTGTGGATTAACTTAGTTTTAGTAAAAATAGTCAAGCAATCACAGAACGATTGCATTTATTAAAGACAGTCATCATGTCTGCTTACCATTTCGAAATTTCTCCAAATATTCCTATCAATGATCTGGTTGGAAGCAAACTCCAAAATGGATCCAAAGCAATGTCATTTCTCAAGCGGTTCCGCTTCATAAATTCAAACGTGGTTACGCAGCGAAGAAAGAAGCTAAAAATTTCTATTCATTAAGGCCCCTGACAATAATTCCAGACAATCTTCGACAGCAGGTCGAGACGTTCGAGAAAAACAATAGGTGATTCGGTGCTAAGCGCCATACAGATAATTCCAAAGACTGATGTTTCAGCCTTCTCTTTGTCGATGCATTAAGATACAAGCGAAAGTGAAGAACAGAAGTGAAGGTTGTGTACGCCATAATCTCATGGATTCCCAAATTCTGATTGGATGTTACTATTTCCCTAGCTAATCATCCGTCTATGGATCAAATCGTAATACGGAATATGCAAGAACTTAATCATTTCCTGGATAGCTCGTTCCTCCAACCAAACGGACTCATAGTGGTTTTACGGCGCGATAACGAACGGTCACAGTTTCCTTTCTTTCAAAATACTAGAGAAAGTCAAACCTGTCTCTGGATCAAACTGTAATATGGAATACGGACGAACATGGTCATTCTCAAGTGGAGAGCTAGCTGATCTACTCAAACGGAGTCGGACTGGAGGTATAACGCGACAACCCACGGGCCTATTTTTCGAGTGGTAATAAGAAAACTAGTATAATCTTAAATAAAGAAGACCAGCTTCATATCTTATATGTAAAAAAGCTTCTCCGACCGATCTTCACTTTACTGAAACGTCAAATTCGCATTACTTCTTTAAGAACAATGTACTTACCGATACGAAACGTCACAAATCTCTTCCGAAGATTATATCTGCTATAGTATTTTCCAGAATGAAACTCTTAAATTTTTCACACTGATGAAAAAGAAAGATGATTTTTCTAGCATACCCTATTCCGGATGAAGAGGTTGGATTTAGGCCGTGCGCAGGGTACGGAGATGGACGTGGTTATGAATGCCATATGATAAATGCACATACGGTCACAAGGTTCGACCCCACAATGAGCTAACGAAGCTCTCCTGGATTGGTAGTTAGATAACATAATTGTTTGGGAACAACGCTCCGATCAACAAAGGCCGGCCACTGCTTGAGGTGAAAACCTGAGGAATCTCCGGTAGATTTATCCTCGGATACCAGAAAGAATCCAATGGACCAGCATGCAACAACATTTACGAAAAGGATGAAATTCACGAGTGGCAAGAAAACCCATTCACAAACTCGGAAACTTCCGTGAATGACGGATGCTATACTATAATAAAAAAAGTGGTCGGATCCACACAATATTTGAAGTCAACAGTAGTCACATACGTGTGCCAGTACTAGGTTTTGCAAGAATACGTCGAGGATGCTCGTTCACTATCTTCTACCATAAGTGCCGTTTCTTTAGGTGCGTGGCATTGTTAAGGTTACGTAAATCTGCCAGAAAATTCATACCTTAGCAGTTTCGGAAATATTAATAAGAGCTAAGAAATCACATCCAACTAAAAAGCGTATATAGCTTTACGACAGTTTCGCTGTAATATTCCCACATTAACTAAAACTTCTAAAAAACAACTTATGGTGCAGAACTACTGAAGGCGATTCACATGGAATCCAGTGGTATAATAGGTCGGAAACCTTAAAACAATAAGAGAGCACTAAATTCACTTTTATCTACAATGATACAAACAGAAACCATCTGGTTAAAAACGCTCTAAAATCCATAAACTCTCGGACAACTCAGTTCTTGTGGCGATTTCTGTAGCTCTTCGGCTTGCTTAGAGCCTCAATAATGAAGATATCATTGTAGAGAGCCTAAAAAATCACAAGTTTGGCCTTCGGCCAAGAATTTAAGAAAATCAGGCCAAGTTCGGTAGGTTTGGGATAGGGATCTAGACAAAAAACATAGAAAACTTACTAGACCGAAAGACACAACTAGGAATCCAATCGACACAGCAAGATAGGTATTGAATTTCGCTTGCAGCTCATCGTAGACTTTTTTGTATGGTTGAAACGGTACAGGCATATAATCCAATGTAACTGGTGGACCAGGATTCACAACCTATAAAACGACATTTTTCGGACCAGATAACTGGTAATCTTGAATAGAACGAGAGTTACCTTTTCAAAATTGCCAGTATAACAAAGATAATGCTCAAGTTTTATGAATAAGAAGAATTATTTTATTAAAATCATTCACCAGTGAGAAAACTGTAACGTTTTCTGATTAGAGTGACAGTATTCCATGTAAGCCTACGGCCTTAAATAAATCCAGAAAACTGAAAGTAAAGGAAGAACCGAACAGGAAGCAACATGACCAGTGCTCTGACCTCTAAGAGAAAACACCGATTTGACTGACGAGTACAAAACAGCGCATTTACCTTTTTGAATCAACGCTCCCTTCAATATGCCGTCACTTAACTAAGACGTCTATTGAATCTTCAATCATGTTGAGAATTCTGAACACTACTCATAAAGCGGCATAGCGGCGTTTTCTGAATAGGACGGACATAAGTAAGCGCGCGTAGCGCAGTAGTCGGAGGCGTCCTGCAATGCACATGGGATCAATCTCCGCGTCCCGAGTTCATCTAGCCTTCAATCTCTTCAGTGTCGACAAATCGGTACCAAACTTGCCTGGGAGGGCAGCAGCACTGGCTCGATACATCGGTGGGGCACCGTAAATCACTGTAAAGACTAGATGTGCATCCAATCAGTTTCGACGATGCTTAGTAAAGTTGAATGCATAGTGTATACCTCAGGGATTAATCAACGGCGAGAACTCTATCCTTATCCTTTTAACATAAGCCAGAAGAAGCAATTCACACGTCTAAAAGGTGCTTCGTATCCAAAATCCAGCAGTATTCACTTAGAAACGAAAAACACTTCGTTTATGTGACAAGTACAGCTAACCACAGATGAAATCACTTAAAACGAGTACCAACAATGTAGTTGGATGAACTTACGGCTTACATCAATCAGTTTTCGTAGTGGCAAATCCCTTAAAAACAACATAAGGATATTGGAACACATCACCATACCCTACGTAGGCCACTAAAGGCCTGAACCTCATTCAACTCATTCAAGAAAGGCCGTCCAATCAACGAAAGAAGTGCATAAAACGTCTCGTTCAAGTCACTCAATCTTTTACGGCCTTGAAGAAGAAGACTCTTATTTATAGGTGTGGATTTAGAACCTCAAGAATCTTGGGCAGTAGACAATATTACCAGAACTTATCTAGAAAAATGTGTCAACAGCTTCACTGTTAATAAATCAAAAGAACGACTTTCTATAGTCCTTGGCATAAATAGTCGATAAAAGGATAAAAACACACAAAGCTCTCAACATTGATCGAACACTTAGGGATGCGCCGAGCATTCGACTTCATTAAGCATCGTTTGGAGGTGAATGAATACATATCTGGCCTTTACAATGACTCGCGGTGGCCTAGCGATATACCGAGCTAGTGCTGCTATCCTCCCAGACAAGTCTGGTACCAATTTGCCGACCACAGAGAGATGGAAAGTTGGGTAAGCCAGCAGCGCGAGTATCAATCCCATGTGTGTATTGCAGGGCGCCTTCGACCACTGCGGCATATACGCCCTTAGATAATCGACACCATCTATTTATATGTTCCTACGAACTGCCCTTGCTGAGCTGATAAAAGGTTGATAAAAGTCACTAAAGTCACATATACTTGCACCAACTCGCATCAGCCCAACAAGGGCTCCAATGTTACTTGTACAAAATGTGAACTACATTCAGACGACATTTAAAGAACTAAACCTATATAGAAAAGCACCACCATACTAGCATTATGGCGCTTTTGATCTTAGAAACCAGTGAACTTACTTGCCTTCGTAGTTTGTTTGACATCAAATCAATCACACTTACATCATGATGACTTCCAGACCCTTGACGCTTGGGTTGCTGTCCAAAAACACGGCGAAGGATCGCGAAACGTGAAAACAATGCACGGTTCATCCTTAACCTGAAACGTCAAAAGATGAAAGAAAATAGCATATGGGACGAACAGAAACGAGGAAGAACGAAGTGATAGCACGTATCATTAAGTGATTCTAAAGATAAAGACGTCCTGAAAACTTAAAGAACACAAGATTTAGAAAGAAGAACAAATAAAGATTATCTCTCAACCTCGTGTAAGCTTATCAAAGGAAAAATATATATTGATTAGTCATGCAGAGGTTAAAGGAAAGTCGGTTTTGAAACACAAAGATTTAGATTTGGCAAAGGCAGATAGAAAGATGACAAAAGAATGAAGAAACAAGAAAACATAACGTCGAAGGTTTGATGATGACCGCCCGGCATCATCGATCAACGACAAATTGCAAACGTTATCTCGCATTAATGGAGAATTTATTCTAAACTTGAACTTTCCAACGGATTGTTGGATGAAACCAACATAGGAGGAGTCAAACCCCTAAATTAAGAGTCCCCTTCAGGCCCATTTTACCTTTAGGTCACTAAGGCTTAAGATATTAAACAGCATAGGAAATAAATCCTACACTACACCTGCAGACGCTGTAATCAGCGAGCGTGCAGGTCTTGTCGGCGTTTTCGTTCGATAATTCTTAAAGCTTTCATCTTCTTCATATCGTTCATTCGACCAGTATCCATATTTTACACGTGGTTCGCTCTGCGCTCTTGTCGGATTCGGATATTATAAGGATCCAGACTAGGAGCTTCTATGCGGTAATATTTTTCTTTTACGGAGATACTGTACTTCAAGACATCCTTACAATCGTATCATCCATAGTACAGTATCCGATTTATTCCATCGCAGTGTTTTAAGGACTTATTAGCGGCGTTGTCAAAGATTCCAGAGAATTGTGATCAATGTGGTGTCCGGAAGAAATGAAACTTTTCGACGTGCTCTACTCTCCAATCGACATTGATCGATATTTCAGTGCAGCGCTATGATGCAGGATCCGAATATGCCGAATCACCATCCAGATATGATGGTCGAGCGTCGTCATATGGATGGCGAAATTGTCGAACCGAAAGTGAATGTTGATTCTCATCACCTAGTTCGAGAAGTACATCACGAAGATCAAGAGGTTCGTGCGTCTAGAAAGCACCTCAGATTTCCCCGTTCCTTCGTAGAATTGTTACCTGTTAGATTTAATAGTTATTATTAGCGAATCTGAGGGTTAAGTTGCTCATGGTGGTGGCTATCTAGGGTCCTGGAGAGCACCTCAGATTTCCCTGTTGTGGCAAGTCCAAAGGCTAAGTTACTCATGGTGGTTTCAGAGGCCTTGGAAGGCACCTCAGGTTTCTCCGTTCCTTCGTAAACTTGTTACTTTTTAGATTTAGTAGTTATTAGAGTATGAGGACTAAGTTACTCATGGTGGTGGCTTTCCTAAGGCCTTCGAAAGCACCTCAGGTTTCCTCGTTCCTTCGTAAAGTTGTTACCTGTTAGATTTAATAGTTATTCTTAGCGAGTCTGAGGGCTAAGTTACCGATGTTGGTGACTTTCTAAGACTTTAGCAAATTGAAGTCCAGCCAAAAATTCTATAGATGTCGTTCGGATTCCGATTCGGAAATTCAGCTTTCTGTAACGACAGTTCAGGTAGACACCAATACTAATTCACTTTCCCAATAGTTAGGATATAAGCAAATAGTACTACTGTGGTGTTTTAATGCACAAAAATAGCCAAAGGATACGGAGAATTCCGTTAGAATAACTCGCTAATTTATCCCATTTTCTTCTTGGAGTAAGTTCGGTTTTGAAGAGAAAATTCCTGGTTAATCTAGTGCTGGTTAATGAGTAGATCTACTTGTGATAGATGTATGCTATATCTATCAACGCTTATATTTCTATGTGGATAACTGGGTCTTGGACGAGCGTATGAAGAGAATGATTATGGATTTACAACGACACTGGCTTACCGATTATCAACAATCGCGGGAAAAACTACTCGTGGAGATGACTGAGAAGGTAGTCTCTCGTAGAATAATTAACATAGTATCTCATTTTCATGGACATTCGAACACATTCTTATGTGGCGAATAGTTTTCCTTATGGCATGACGTGTTACTTTGTTGTCATTCTCTTCAGCTTCATCAAGAATTTCTATCCGACCAGCAGAAAATCCGGACGGAATTGCTTACTCAGTTCAAGGACGAGTTGGATACCACGAGGTCTCTCTTAGCACCTATTTACTTTTCTGTTAGGCATGTTTATAAACCGTTGCGCATCAATCATCTTAGGGCCGAACTGGAAGACAAGTACAGAGAGTCGTTGAAACTCGAGATTTCGAAGTTAGTTGAGAAACACAAGAGAGAACTAACAGCTGCGAAGAAAAAGCAGTGGTGTTGGCAGTGTGAAAGCGAGGTGAGTTTTCCCATTTTTTCTCAGTTTTCGTTTATTAAATTATGAATTATGTTACTCAAGAGATTAATGTCGGATTTTCGTCCGTACGTATACTAAAAGTGGCACATCTCAGCTGAAAATAAACACTATTGATCGGATTAAAAACCGTTGGAATCCATTCACCTTTACTGACGGCAACGTGCATACTTGTGCCGGTAGCACAAAATTCTGAACTTCTGGAGGCTTTGAAGTCGCAGGCAGTTTCGGTTTCAGCTAGGTTTGTGAAGCATTTCTCATGCAGAGACTTATCCAGATACAACCACAACGTTGCTGAGATGTTTGCAAAACTCTGGACCGCAGGTGTCTATGGTGGGGAACGAACGCGCTATTGTCCTTTCCGGGGAGTAAAGCGTTCACCACCGTTATAGTAGGCAGAAAATAATAACGTTATAGTAGGCAGAAAATGAAAAAGGTGTAACATTGTGATTTCAACTACAGCCGCAGCTTAACTGGGTTCTATGCCGATTTGGGTATCCCAGATCAATCCCGCTGACGGGTGATTGCTGTGGCAAAGATCGATGGAAATAGCTGAGAGACACGCGAAGCGAAGGACCCGCATGGTGTGGTGGTGAACACGTTACTCCCCGGAAAGGACAATAGCGCGTTCGTTCCCCACCATAGACACCTGCGGTCCAGAGTTTTACAATTATCTCAGCAATGTTGTGGTTGTATTTCGCTTAGTACCCTGCCGCGAAATTATAGTATGCAGAAAATAAAAAGGTATAACTAATCCAGATACTTAAAGAAGTGGTAGTCGATGGGTTGGAGGCTGGCGAGTGTGATGGATGATGCAGAGTTTCATAGCCAATCATGTTGTTCATCACCGTGTGATTTTGTGTAGACGGATTGCTGCTTTCTGTTGACCAATATGGGGCGTTGAAGTTTCCGGTGTATTTTATTAAATTGCTAGACATAATTCTCCGACTAATAATGAACGACTTAGCTCCAAAGTTGAGCAGAAAGAAACGAGCGACCTGGGGAGCTTTCAAGAGCATCGAAGATCTAGTGAAGAAAACAAGGAACATCCGACTCCGTACTCACCTTCTCGACTCAACGATACTTGCTGCCCTAACGTATGCATCAGAAACTTGGTCGCTGCGTCTGGATGAAAAACCACTGAGCGTTATTGAACGCGCAATCGAAAGGACGATGCTAGAAGTATCCCGTGTCACGCAAGTAAAGGAAGGGATCCGAAGCTCCAACCTGTGTCAACGATCAAAAATCAAAGGTGCCGTTCTGTACGCCGAACAGTCGAAGATAAGGTGGGCCGGACACCTAATGCGTATGAATGACAACCGATGGACAAGAGCCGTTAAAGACTGGATTCCTCGGGATGTCAAACGTACTGCAAAAAGACCACCTACCCGATGCTCAGAGTTGCTCACGAAAAGCCTGGAAGAAAGATAGGATGCTTAACGAGTCCATAGAGCGAGCAGAACCTACTGGGCTACTCTTGCACGCGACAGGGAAAAATGGAAGATTTACTGGTGCTCACTTGAGTCAAGCGACGATCAACGGGACTACAGGTAATACAGGTGAATAATTTCACTCAAGTTCAAGAGTAAATCGAGTGATCGAGTAAATCAGCAGATAACCATCATACGGTCAGCATACTCCGCTTTTGGTGCAGTTTCAGTTCTGAAAGGTGCTGTGGAGCTGCATTACGGTCCAACCATTGAACCAATCGTCGCCGATTTTCAAAAAGGATCCAGTTCTCGTTACACATTACAATACGATCTAGAACGGATCACCCTGATTGGGCAGAAGCGCCGATGACACTTCATAACGACGATTTTTCCTCCACTGTCACTCACTATGTACAGCATTTCTTTGTCCAGCTTCTCGACAGTATGATTTGTTTAGATACTGCGAAAGAGTTGAGATGCTTACAATGAGTTAATCTGCAGGCTCTCAAACACCTGTATCTGTACTTGCTTCCACCATACCCTTCAATTCATCGTTGTCAGTACCAGAAGGACGTACTCGGCCTTCTCCATCTTCAAAGACTAGTCCACCACTACGTTTTCCAGAATGGCGTTGTACTACAAATACAACCACAAGAATGGTGACATGTGAGGAAAACTCGCAACATTAGGTGGGTTTCGAAGCCGTGATTACCCTTGCCGGAGCTCACGTAATATCCACCACACCAACCAAGGCTCTTGCTTTGTCTTTCTTTCAGCCATGTTTGTTATTTTTATTTTTCTTTTTTTTGCTTTTTTGCCAATGTTTTTACTGTTTTTTGCTTTTTTGTTTTACTTTTGTTCTCCTCATTTCCCATTTCCATAACAGCGACAGAGTAAAAACATGGATGAGAAGAAAATACTCGAAAATTTTTATCGAATGGTTCGTTCGACGCTAGAGCCGTTTTTTTCGAGAACTATCAGAGGAGAAAGACAATGCACAAGTATACTGCCATGAAGAAAGAATGGACAGTAGATAAAAGTTAAGCATTGTGATGTCGATAGCAGCTTCGGCTTAACTGGATTCAATACCGATTTTTGCTCTCCAAATAATTTCCGTTGATAGATGATTGTTGATGCTATCGTTAGGGTAACAAACTGGCTGAGAGTAAGGTAGAACAGAAGTCTCATTTGGTGTGGTGGACAACAAACGAGATCCTAGTAATGGTAGTTATGGGTTCGAAGTCCATTTGAGGCCCCAAGCTTTGCTCATATTCCAGCGTTCTTGTGGTTGTAGTTCATGTCGTATCTTGCCATAAAAAAAAGTATGGCCATCAAAGAAAGTTGGAAGACTACGCTGTCCATTCGTTAACACTTCCTTGGTCCAGTACCTCGTTAGTGTTTCGACTCAGTTCTGCTGCGTACGTCCGTGTTTGAATTCTTGAACGCAAATTTATCGAATTTGCTGTTTTGACAGCTCGACTTGTAACTTGCAAAATCTGTCGAAAATATAATCTTTATCGCAATTTAGCTACATGGCACGAAAATTCTTTGAATATGTTTTGTTATTATATATGAAATGGGAAAGCTCTCGATGTTGAGTAATCCTTGGGGAGTGCATCATGCATTCGACTTCGTCAAGCATCGTTAGAGGTGAGTGAGTGCATATCTGGTCTTTGCAATGACTCGCAGTGATCTACCGATGTATCGAGCCAGTACTGCTATCCTCCCAGACGAGTTTGATGCCAGTTTGCCAATTCCGGAGGAATGAAAGGCTTGGCGAGCTGGGGTGCTGGAATCGATTCCGTGTGCACTGCAGGGCGCCTCCGACCACTGCGCGACATCCACCTTTGTTATTGTATATAATGGTGCAGAACTGAAGAGAAATTATTACTAATATATTTTAGAGGAATGAAGTTGCAAATCCGACATAACTTTCTGATATTGGGAATATCATTGCATATTCTCTGGACGTTCTCAACTTGAGACATTGAAATAGAGTCCACAGATTTCAGGCAATCTATCATTGTTGTTGGAATACCGCATACTGCAGCGTCGAATGTCAGCAAGGACATTGGGCGACTCATAAGAAGTTTTGTCGGCGTAAGAAAGGACAACAACAAGGACAAGGGTCCGCAAATTCGGGACAGAGCGGACAGTAGTAGGATGGTGGTGTAGACAGAAATGCCCATCCTCTGAGCACTGTGTGTTGGGTTACCTCATCATTTGTATCTATTTAGTAAGAATCGAATTACAGTCAGTTGAAGTTTGGCGCTTTCAATTACACGTATAATGTTGCAATTACGTCAACATCAAGTCAGACGGTTTGTTCTTTAGTAGATTATCGTTCAAATTCAGAAGCACTTGCAAAAGTTACGTACTGTTTAATCTTTCTATAAAGTACTTGTGTCAGACAGCATCTAGTCTTGGGAGCATTCTTGACTTTGTTTTGTCTCGAATTGATGACGTATAGAATGTAATTATTAATCCAAGACGCTTAAATCTATTCTCTATTATGAGTGGAAACAGATGCATGATGCATATCTAACATGGTACCCGTAAATTATCTTATGAGGATTGACTGCCGCTTCGCAATGTAAAGAATCAACATTCATTAAGTCTGTATAATTGGATTTGGTTGCTTAAATGCTTAGGGTGAAGTTTGTGGTTGAACACTTTCTTCAACGTAGTAGTTTTTATCGTTATTATTCATACATTTAGTATTTACTATACGATTTATTGTTCTTCTTATTCTATGGATGTCCAGGACAGTACAATTTTTAGTACATAGTCGGTTGTTGTACATTGCCATTGTTCAGATACGTCTTCATGTACTCATACAGAATTATTTTATCTGTGTTTTCTCACCTTGAAGGTGAAGCTAGCCGTCTTATGGTTCCATTACCCCGCTTCATCAATTTTTCAATTGATGTAGTCATTGTCGTTACGATTTAGGGCAAATCATATAGTCATAGTAGTTGGTTTCGTATCGTATATGCTGCCTGAAATGATGATGATGATTTGTACCTATCGTCTTTTTTTCCCTTTATTTTTGTTTTTCCACTGGTAGGTTCACCACGGCGATACTCATTATTATGTGTTCATTTATTTGTTATTTGAATTGGTAATGAGAAGTTTGTTATAAAATATGTTTGTGAGAATACTGGTACTTGTTCGATTAGTAATGTCGTGGAAGTTACTTGAATATTTGGAAAGCTCGATGAGCATTTCGCTAATGAAGTTCCATTAGTTCTTCGTACAGTACCAATATATTAAGCGGGGGACTATGTGGTACACAGGATCGACTTTCTATTAACCTCGGCATTGGAATATGAATGCGTCGTTTTCTTGTTCAGCAATCGCGAGGTTTTTAAACAGCATAAATTTATCCATAGAGAAACACAATACAATGCAACACTAGCTGACGTTTCGGCAGTATCGCCTTCTTCAGAGCTTCTTTTTTATGTGACTTCCAATGAGGAAGTTTAAAACAGCTGATTAGTCGCATATGGTTGATGACTTTAAAAAAAGCGGCTCTGAAGAAGGCGATACTGCCGAAGCATCAGCTACTGTTGTATTGTATTGTGTTTCTCTATGGAAGTAATTGTATGCTGTTTAAAAACCTCGCGATTGCTGAACTAGAAAACGACGCATTCATATGTGATACACATTATTTCAGATCAACGGAATTGACATTTAAGGATAGCGCAGTCGTTCTTGGACCATCAACTTTTATATCGGTATGTATATCCATAAGCTAGGTAAAATATATCTTTGGAATATTTGGATCTAATGATGTTATGGTTTAATTTTCGTAGATATGGAGCTGAAGAGAAAGAGATCAATGGGTGAGGTGGAGGCCAATACGACCACAGGTTACATTGTAGAGAACGAGATATATAGAGATGATAAGTAAGTGAGGTATTTTGAGCCTTTTGTTATTACCTGTTCTCCCACTACGGGTGTAATTGGAGTAGGCATCAGTAGTCATCATTTGTCGGTGTCGTGTGCCAGAGTTCCCATTGTAACCGCTTTCCTCAAATGGTACGTACTGCATTATTGTCTTCCTCAAAAGTTCATCTGATAGAGATTGGACCTCAAAGATGGTGGTTTTTCTATCGTTCACTTGACATATAATGTAGTTTTTATGATGTAATGCTCAGGTACTATTACTTCACAACCACAACGTTGCTGAGATATTTGCAAAACTCTGGACCGCAGGTGTCTATGGTGGGGAACGAACGCGCTACTATCCTTTCCGGGGAGTAACGCGTTCACCACCACACCATGCGGGTCCTTTGTTTCGCACGTCTCTCAGCTATTTCTATCGATCTTTTTGCCACAGCAATCACCCGTCAGCGGGGTTGATTTACTTCACAGTTCATCATGCACACAAATACAAATATGACCAACATGTATATATATATATGTGTATATATGCATATATAAGTGCATACTTAACAAATAAATGGTAAGGGCACGGGAAGGTGTTGGTTCTGTTAAACCAGAAACCCGGTGGTTCTCATGAAAATCGTTTACATTATATTTAGCCAAAAGCTTGTCATTCCGCAGGGGATCGAAATCGGTCAGTATTCGGTTAACTAGAGTGGTAAGAAAGTTCATCACTATGCGATGATGCTAAGCCTGTTGGTCATCCATTTTCACTCCCATATCTGTTGTTCAAATTGTTACACGAAATTTTCTAAAGTGGTGTTCAATATCTTTTATCGTATTGTATGACCTTGTAGAGCTACGACTTTACGTAGATATTGGTGTTGGTATAGAATAGCGAGCTTCTGTTTGTTAAACAGCTGTATAGTTCATGAAGAATGTGCAACGGCTTAGACAGCGACTGTCGAGAGCTTCCGTTGTTGCTTTTGTCTCTGCCGAGTTGAAGGTTCTTTTCAAGTCTATGAAAATGAGACAAAACGGTCTGTTGTAGTTTCGCGATATTTCGTTGAGTTTTACTATCGAACGTGGTCTGTCGCCCTGAACACCCTTCGAAATCATGCTTGTTAGCATGGTTAACCTTCATCTGCTATTCAATCAATCTTGTTAGTGGTGACTAGGGTAAAGAACTGGCAGACGACAACTTGTAAATTGGAAAGTAATCGTCTGTCTTTTTGTAAAATCGGCATTGGTTTATCTTTGGCACGAACAATCTATTTCTTAGCTTAATGATAAGCCTAGTCGGCCAATAGGGCGTGTGTAGCGCAGTGGTCGGAGACGTCCTGCAACACAAATGGGGATCGATCCCGCGTCCACATTCACCAAGCCTTCCTTCCCTGCACGGTCGACAGATTGGTACCAGATTGGACGTGTCTGCTAGAATAGCAGCACTGGCTCGTTACATAAGTAAGTCGCGTCGAGTCGTTGTAAAGGCCAGATTTGCATTCAGTAACCTCCAACAATGCTTAATGAAGTCCAGCATATGGCGCAGGATTAATCTACGCTGAGAGCTTTGTTCTTTATCCTTTTTTTTTCACTAATTAGCCTATTCGAGATAGTCACAAACCTTTATTGTGGCTAACGATTCTCTACAAACTTATTTGTCAGCGTTGCAATGATGCGAGTCGAGTGTCCACAGCAACTATTATTCCTTATATAAAAGTCTTCTGAACGCAATAAGTCGAATCGAAAGAGGGGGATCATGTAGGAATGGAGTGATCTCGCTTAGCAATGCTTTTGAAACAGGGCAGTTCGTTACTGAATATTCATTCAGCATTATCTGTTTCAATGAATACATAAAATTGTCGCGATGTTACACTCAATCGATTCAACTTTGTATAAAAGACCAATATCGCTAGAAATAATCTTTTTCGGGGGTTAACTTTTATTTTTGCGGATCTAAAGGGTGCGACAGAGCCGAAACATTAGAGGCTTTGTAATAACCACGTGTAGATTTGTGAACAAACCCAGAAATTGCCGACGTTTTTCGTTTCATTTTTTGTAGAGCAAACGTTTTTACTGATTTTCCAAAGATTGGAAGCCTCGGATCCCAACAGGTAATGACTGAATCGGCTAGGTTTGATGGGTACTGATGTTAGGTTCTTCAGATGTCCGAGTCTAATCCTCTCTCAACAGGGTGTCATACAGCTCCTTCAGCGACAGAGTAGCAAGTGGGGTTTTAGAAAGAAAAACCGTTTGAATGGCTTATCCACCCTCTTTCACTTGAAGTACGTCGAGTTGACTTTTTTGTTTGAAGGACTGGAATCGTCGTGGGTGATCTTCTCTGTTGCTGTTGTGAATGCATCTTTTTCAATCTATGCTCTGGAGAAAGGTCAGCTTGGTTTTACAACTTTCTTTTGGAAACCGTTCTCCATCTTTCATTATGGTTAGCCTTCATCATTTGTGGACAGATATTTGCAAGCCCAAACTTACGTTCTTATTCAATTGGAAATGCATAAAACTCTCGGCGTTGATCAATCTCTAGAGGTGGGCCATGCGATTTCATTAAGAATCGTTGGAGGTGGTTGAATGCACATCTGGTCTTTACTCAACTGGACTCGAGGTGGCCCACCGATGGATGTATTGAGCGAGTGCTGCTATCCTCCCAAACAAGTTTGGTACCAATTGATTGACTACGGAAAGATGGAGTGCTTGGTGAGGGGAGCGCGAGATCCATCCCATGTGTACTGCAGGCCGCCTGCGACCGCTGTGCTACACGCGCCCCTATTAGAACCCATACAAGTTCATACTATTGGCATGCGATTACCAATATAACGAAACAAATAACCTAACTGGTTTTGAAGCTTGTGGACTTTCTTAGCAAGGTATTGAATGTGCCGTCGGTGTTTATGCTTCTTTCGAAAACACTGTCAACATGTTCGGAAACCTTCGGCTATGATGTTTCTTTTAGAATTTCGTCGCTTTCTATTTTTTTGTGGAAGAATGAGTTTTGCAAAGAGGCAAATGTTTGATTGATTGTTTGATTTCGCTTAGAACATTAGAACATTGGAGAAGCGATATAGGGCAAAGCCTTCTCTCGAGGATTATTTAGATTGTGGTAAGTTTCTTTATTACCTTCCAAGATGAACATCTGGAGAATGGTCTTGGCTGTTATCATAAACTTAGATAAGCTACCACCTCTGATCTTGTTTCGTTCGAGTGTTTTATGAGGCAGTTCGTGACTTCGAAATCATCAAAGTTTTTTCCTGGGATGAAAAGAACGACACTCATTGTTTTAGTCCGTTATAGGAGTTAACCTGATTCTTCCCTAGCAGACATGGATTGGTTTGTTTGAAGCGATCTAAATCCATAGGTATACAATCTATAGTCTACAGCCGATCCATTTGTATTTGTATGAATATATTTACAGGAAGGTGAAGGTTGTAATTTGTTGATCTCATTCCCACGCATGAATGAACTTCGAACCTAATTTCCATTATGCGGCTTCCACATTATTTTCGAGCTTTCTTGCTATGATAATCTAGAAGAGGTTTGTAGTAAATGCGGTTGGCGTGCATAGGTAATGAACGGTTTGGATATTGTTTTAATGTAGTATTTCGAACTACCTATTTATAATCGCCACATCGAACTTCTGATGTAGGTTACTAAAAGGACAACAATTTGTTGAAGGTTTCGGTGATGTAAAGGAGAAAATATGCAATGCATGTTTTTTTTCATAGACGTTAAGTACAGGGGATTTGTAGGCTAACTTAATGTGTAAATCTCTCCAATGATCTCAGGGATTGGATTCTATTTCCAGTTTGGACGACGAAATTGTGGTGATTGGTGAAGGAGAAGATCACAGATATTGTTCCCTACCGGTATTACCGCTGTCTTCGTTCTGTAAGCAAGAGCAATGCTGTGCAAAGATTGAGGTGAATATTCATAATAAGATTCTCTTAATTTAACGGAACTGTTTTCATTGGACCAGTAACATTATCATAGCTTATTTTTGATAGGTTCGAGTACTATGCGCTATCGGATCAGAACCGTTAAGTACTTAGAAGTTTTTTTTCCTAGTGAATTAATCCTTATTTGATATATTGTTAGAGAAATCATCGACTGAGCATAATGACAGCTGCATTTTGCATAGCAATCACGTCGGTAGTCGGTTGAGCACTTTCAAAATTAGGACATCTTTTGCGATTGGGTAGTTCAAGAAGTTTTCTTCGAAGCTTCGGGAAATGTTAGCCTATAATTTTCAGAGATTTCAAGATTCGAGGAATGCCATTACCACCGATGCTCAGAACACCATAAAGCAACCGAAGTACTACGTTGGATTTCACCCTTTATCCATTTTTTACTTAATGATACTGTATTCTGTTTAGTGTTTACGTACAATATGACCGAACGTGGAAGTTTCAAAAGACAACTGTTGTTGCTACTTGTAAGGAAAACGGGTGATTACAGTTTATTAGCATAACCATAATTTGGGTTCTACTAGTTATAACTCTTCATGTGATTTGTGATCATGACGTTGTTTATCAACCTGTATTATATATATCCTTTTTCAGGCAGTTGCTATATCATCCTGATCCATTCTCACCTGTTCCTCCTTCCAAAGCTTCGCTAAACGCAGTGAAACGAATGGAGTATGCTGCAAGACGGATTGATAACCGAAAGTATAGGTGAAGACTTTAGTTCTTTAATGAAGTCCGATATAGTAAAGTTGTGGTTATTATTGCGACATTTTCGTGTATGCCAACTTTTTATTTATTGCTTACTACAATTTTTACGGTTGGGTATTATCTGACATAGAACCACAATGATCCTGAGATATTTGCAGAACTCCGGACCGCAGTTGTGTCCGGTGGGGATCGAACCCTTTATTAACCTTTTTGAGGGCTAACGTGTTCACCGCCACACTATGCGGGTCCTTCGTTTCTCCTTTCTCTCGGCTATTTGCTATTTTTTCTATTTTTGTTTATATTCTTCTTTTCAGAGCTCAGCGAAGTAAAGTCCTTGCTTCTGATAACCTTGATAGTGCGACATGCTCGAAGTAAGTGTTTCGGACATGACTGTATTAGAGTAGGGTTTTCTCTCGACAACAAAAAACAATTAACTGCTGGTCTACCACATTTGAATGTACCTTTGCAACCACGTGTATTATGTGTAGGATGAACCTGTTCCAAGAGTTTTATCAACATTTGTGATATCCGCCCCAAGTATTCGTTGAAAGTTTCTAAGAGAGTCGAAATAGGTGGAAATCCTTTTTGTAATATTTAGATGTCATATGCGATTCTTCCTACCGTTCCGTTATATCAAGAATAGGATCACGTATCTTGTACCCGAGAGCCCATATCTTCTGCCGATACCTCGATTTCACTGTCCACTCTGTGAGGAGGATTCCATTATTGAATTGTAAATAAGATCAAATTTAACGCCATTAAATTTGCATCAATTTTTTAATGGTCTTTATTTTTTATTCGTTTATTCCTCTTAGATGGTTTTGCTGGATCTATGATAGATCGTACTGTATATTTCATTTACGGCTCCACGAATATTGTTTTGTTTTTGTTGAAGATTTCGAAGTCATAAAATCACCGGTGTAACTACTCAAGGTAGGAGGTTCAGTAAAGTGAGCGAGAAAGATATATAGGAAGGAAAAAATGCTGATTGTGATAAGGCCACTTCTTCAACATATTATTTTTTAATGAGATATCGTTGCTCTTTCCAGTAAATGAGGTGGTATGCATAAATTTGCTACCATATCGTTTTTGTGCAATATGTTTGAAGCTGTGAGTTTGGACGTTTCGTCTTTTTGGTCCATTCTATACTCCAAATTATCGAGGACAAGGTGGACCGGACACATAATGCGTATGAACGACAACCGATGGACATGAGCTGTAAGCGACTGGATTTCTCAGGATGTCAAACGTACTGCACGAAGATCACCGTCCCTATGGTCACAGTTTTTCACGAAAACCCAAGAGGAAAGATGTGATGCTCGACAAGTCTCTAGAGCGAGCACAATCAATCGTGCTACTGCATGCGACAGGAAAATGCTACGTATGTTTTAGAAAATTAACCTTCAGAGTTTGAACATATGTAATGAGTGCGCAGAACTCAACAAGTCATGTTGTTAGTCAGTTGAAGTTCGATCTCATCTTCATGTAGATAGGCAGGTGGAATAAATCGAATCTAAGGGCGCAGTGGTCGGAGGCGCCCTGCAACACACGTGGAATCGATCCGCGCGCTCGTGGCCCACCATGCCTTTCATTCCTCCGGGGTTGGCAAATTGGAACCAGACTTGTATGGAGGATAGCAGCACTGGCTCAACACATCAATAGGCCACTGCGAATCATTGTAAAGGCTAGGTATGCATTAAATCACCAAACGATGCTTAATGAAGTCGAATACATGGCGTATTCCTCAGGGATTGATCAACGCCAAGAGTTTTATCCTTTATCCCTTCATAGTGAGTGATAATGATCGTCTTCATTTACCTTGCGGCATATCTATGATTAATCTGCAGTTCTAATCCAAAATCTTTCTATTTCTAATTCTGGTAACAAACTGCGAAGGCATTTATCCTCATAAGTTGAACTCTTTATGGGTTAAAAAAAAGTAGGTGCTGTTCGAATACAAAGGGACATGTGCAGTTTATCGTATTAACTATGTTTCGGAAAATATGCTAAGGAATTCGGCTGCTTCCGATGGGTTATTTTGTAGTTCAGATCAGTTTAATGTGAGGAAAATCACAGGTTTCGAAGAACGATGTTTACGGACATCGTTTGAAGCGCAACGCCGAGTGATTAACTAAAAAGTGGTTGTTATTCTTGTAGTATTCACGGCAGTCCACTTCGCATTCCGTAGTAGGTGCGTTTGGACCAAGTGATTTTACTGAGTTCTTTATCCACTTTCCCTTATGAAACGAATTGAATTGGGGCGAACAACGTTCACGTAAATTTCGAGCAAAAGAAAAGGCTAGTTGAGTATGGGTGAAGAGCGCTTCTCGTTCTAAAGCGACGGCTACTTTGCAAAAATTTAAAAGTGTCTTTTCATGAGTCGCTATTGAGTAGATTCCGTCAATAGTCCAATATTGCATCGGAATGGCGCAGTGGTTGGAGGCGCCGTACAACACGCACATTGAATCGATCCAGGCGCCCATGACTAACCAAGCATTCTATCCTTCCGGAATCGGCAATTTGGTACCGGACTTGTCTGCGAGGATAGCAGCACTGGCTCGATACATCGGTAGGCCACCGCGAGTCATCGTAAAGGCCAGATATGCATTCAATCACCTCCAAACGATGCTCAATGAAGTCGAATGCATGCCGCATCCCTCGGGTATTGATCAACGGCGAGAGGTTTTTTATCCTTTGATAAATCTAACAGAGGTAATTCCTCATCAGAAATAACAAAGAGGTCATAGAGTGCAGAAGCAGATTGAGTTACGAAATCCCAAAATCCTATGGTCTACGTGGGACAAATTGTAGCAATTCATACTGCTCAACGTGATAAAACACTCGTCTTTAATCCGTGGAGGCCTTAATACTTTCGGTCATATCCTCGTCTTATATAATGTTTTAGTTGTAGTCTATAGGTTGCTTATTCGTTTTTATGAGTGGATTGTTCTGCTATGGGTTAAAGAGCCGAGAGTTGATTACATCTGGATCACTCCTGCAACAGACCTCTCGGCTCATCTTTTTGGAGGTCTCCCTTGATGTCATTTTTCTTTTCGAATTGGTCCCGATATCGTTGTCGTTCACATGCTCCTTTCTAACTACATAACCATCTTACCGTCTTTTGTTTTATAATATTTACTCTTAAGGCAGTATATTAATCGGAAATCTGAACAAACGAAAATTAGTTTGGTGTTGAGGCACATCGTCTCCATAAAACAGCTATCAGGTGCCCTGTATACTTACTTGGATACTTGAACAGGCCGTCCTCACTGGTTGTGCGGGCCCCAGCATGACCTCCATTTTTCGGAGTTTTGCTAGTTTAGCCATTGTGTTTTCCTGGGTTCCCGGGGTCAGCCTGGCCAAAGTCTACCCCAGGTCGTTACCACCATAGGTAGTCACGGCCCTTGTGGAGCAGAAAGAGATTTACCACCATGCAACTAGTTTGATAAAAGGACGATGGTGGATCCTGGTATTGGTTTACTCTTAGCTGGGCTTCCTGATGGAAATGCCAGACTCATTCTCAGCTTGGAAGACCCTGCCGAGTGGATGAGTCACCCAGCTGTACACAGCAGCTCGTCACTCAGGAACACTTCCCAGCCACGATGAGGCGGTAAACCGTTGAGAGGCCCTGTGTAGTATGCGTAATTTTTTCAATGTGGCCAAATTGTTCTTGTATAGAGCAATGCTTCGATTAAGTGAGGTGGTAGAATGGCGTCGCTCTCCGCGCTGGTAGAAGTTTTAGGTAGGCAATGAAGGTTACAACAACGTTAGATGGTAGTCGTCGTCAAAACCTTTTGGACTTAGACTCTGGATATAGTCTATGCAGATAAATCTTTTCCTAAATCCAAGTTTCTGTATGGGACCATGTTTTCTAGATGCGCATGAGGAGGATTCTTTACAGAGTTTATCGAGCACTCTCAGCAAGCTGGTCAAGCGGTGCTTACGATGGTAGTACTTGCTTTCGCACTTGTGTAAAAGGATGTGACGCAAAACCTTCCCTCGGTTAGGTACTTATTCTGTAGATGGGATGTTAAGTTGGTTGCACCTAGAATTGCTCGTAGAAGATCAACTGCGGTATTTTTTCGTCCATATGCCAGGCTTTAAACTTTCATCCTCAAGCTTGTAATTGCATCTTGAAATTCTTCAGTTATTGTGGACGAGCATGTATGGAACCTACTTGCTACCGACTCCATCTTGCGACTGGAAGTTGTAGTTCTTCTGAATTCATTAAGCAAAGCAGAAATTTCAGTATCATACTCAGCAGGATCTCGAAAACTCAAAAATATTTGCTTGTCAATATCGATGAAGTTCCCGTTTTGCCCCGCCTCCCTTCTACCGTGTTGGGTGACCTTCTTTCGAATGATATAGAAGCAAGGTCTAGTCGTATCGTCTTTTCTAAAGCTCCCTGGCTTTGATTGATAAACATTTAGAGCTTTTTTCTGCATTAAATTGGGCTCGTTCAACACCGGTTCGGAGACTACCATCTCCGTCTTCTCCCCGTTCTTCACTTTGGCGTCAGTGCTAATTGGACAGATCACCACCCAAAATAAGCCCCTTATACAAAGCCTTTTTTCCTTTCCACTCGATAACTGGATTTCTTCTCCACTATGTGGTTAGAGCGAATCTTCTCGTATAGACGATGGTGTGGTGCAGGCATGTGGAACGACGCCGATATTGAATAGACTTTTCTCCTGTTGACAATGATGTAGGCAACCTCTGCTCGCCTCTCACCCTTTTGAGAAATGAATTTCCATAGAAATGGCGAGCTGCCAGAAGGAGACCCACAACATGATCTTCGTTTCCACTCCATATGCAAGCTCTCCTTAGATTCCTGTTCTTGCCGCATTCTCCATCTGTGTACTGAAGTCGCCCGTTGTGGTCTTGTTATCTACAGCGTTATTGAAATTTTTGGAAAAATGCAGAGCTTCGTTTCATCACCTGACGAGAAATTTCATAGCATAGTATGTTAAAGTCTCCAGACAGAGTTTCATAACAGTCAACAGTAAAAACTTTATTTTATTTTATCCTACAGATGGCCTCGTCTGTCACAGCGATGAAAGCGGCCCATGTGATGCAGATTTTCTTTCGCTCACCCCCACACGTCAGACAAACCAAACCTTCCATCTGTCCGATGTAGACAAGTCAGTATCAGACTTGTTTGGCGGAATGAAAACAGTGGTTTGGTAAACATCGGTAGCTTCTACAAAGTCATTACATTGGCTAAATACGGTAATTAATCACCTCTAAAACTTCTAATGGGGTTGAATGCACGGCGCAGTTCCAAATAACTGGCGAATGCTGGGTGCTTTGTCTTCCTAGTTTTATTCTATGCGTTGATCACGTTAAAAGTTCGAAATCAAAAGTGTAGAAATTGAACGGCGGACATGTCGATATGGTGTACAACAAATGAAAGCCAGGTCTTAACTGAGAAACCATCCGTAAATACAAGTACTTTACAGCAGAGTTCAGTGTAGCCGGTAGCGTTTTGCTAAGAATACTTTAAAAAATAAGGGGTACCATATATAGAAAACGTATATTTCTTTCGTATCTCTCAACCGGGCAGAGTCCACTAAACAATTCTACCCTGGGAGATAGATGAATGAACATTTTCATACCGATGACCACCAGTGTAAAGAGTAAGAGTAAATGATCAGTGCAATTAGAAGTGAAAGGGATCAGTGGGACTGAAAGCGAGAGAAAGGTTATGTGAATGAAAAGAAAGATTGGGAACTGAGGTACACGGTAGAGAACTAAATATGAGAAGACGGTTTCCATAGTGCAACTATTCCTTCCCACTTGAACTCCCTCTTTTGTTTTTCTTATTTAGTGTTTGATCCAACATCACAATTATCACGCTGCGTGTATCCCGTCCCCTCCTGCATTCGACCTGTTTCCTCGTATTCATCAGTCACGAAGGCCTTCGAACTTCTTTTTTTGTGTGGCTTATGTCGCTAGTTGAGGTTTCTTTTCGTCTTGGTCACAAATGCCTGTGAATTTTGGTCGTCCATTTTTCCTGGAATCCTGAGTTATCCATGCTAGGAAGTTCCCACAAAGGAGAAAGGATAGAGCATTTGGTGTTGATTTATCCCTGGTTGATATGTCATTCATTCGTTTTTATCAAATATTATTAGTAGTATCGTTAGTGCTGTTTTGAATATCTGACCTATAAAACGACTTGCAGTGCTATTATCCTCCCAGACACGTTTGCTAGCAATTTTCCGAACCCAAGGGGATGGACGATTTGATGAACTCACAACGCTGGACCGAACCCAACACCACGTGGATGTTTCAGAGCAATGCTAACCATTGCGCCACATACCCCGGGAGTTCCCAAATTCTTTTTCTTTTTTGTAGTGATTTGTTTGGATAGTTATCCAAAGCTAAAATTTCTGACTTGTCGAGAAGACCTGTCATGTAACCTACAATGTATCTTTCTCTGCCTGTTTATATTCAAAATACAATGGTTTTTTAGATGAACGTAGTCATTATCAATACCATTGAATTACATTTATCCATCCGATTATGTTTGATGAATTCGAGACGTAGAGGTTCATTCAACCACTAAGAGCTGAATTGGTGGACGCGTGAAGCTCTGCCACGTACTAACCAGCTGACTTGGAATTCCAGGTATAAACGCTAGGACTTGACGACATTAGTATGGCACCAAGCTGAAGTGATTTTATTTCAGACATACTGACTGTTACTGGCTGAACTAACTTAACGATGGGTAATCGAGTTGGTGGACTGCACAGAAGACGTGAGAGACCGGAACATGCCGCACTGAAGGTTTCTATGAAACGTGTGAAAGGCCTGGAGCACGTCAATAAATTACCTCCTAGTAAGCCTATGCCAAATTTCGTTCTTCCCATGGTGTCTTTGCGTTCCAATACACGACGATTAGCGTCAGATGCCGTCGTGAAGCTGTTTTCCACTGGCAGATTCTAAATTGCGTTGGCTCCACACCTCACTGTATGATATTCTTTTTATCCTGCAACTTTTAAACTTGCTTAAAACCTAATAGGCATTAGTGCCTTCTTGGATTGTTGAGCTTATACGTAGTTTATACCAGATGTTAAGCTAGTACATAGTTGATTGATACCAATATTTGTTCGGATAACGTTTTGACATCTTCATCTTTATCAGAATCGATAGTCCGATTGGATGGTCCGCAGTCCTTCTTGGTTCTCGCATTCACTCAGTATTATCTCACGCTACGATAACTAGGTTCATATGAAATGACTAAGATACTGCTACTAATTACGAGCACATTCAGACATTTACGTCCGAAGAAACAATGATCAGTGAATTGTTGTGGTAGCGGTTTCGCTCGAATGATTCTGCTAAAACAGAACAAGTATAAAGAGTAGAGCATTAGTAGGCGTTGATCAATTCCTGAGAGAGGTAATGTGCGCTCAACTTGAAGAAAATCGTTAGAAGTGAATGAATGCATATTTGGCCTATAGAATGACTCGCGGTGGCCTGTAACATATCAAGTCAGTGCTGCTCTTCTCCCAGACCGGCCCGGTACTAATTTGCCGACCTCGGAGTGTTGAAAGGCCTGGTGAACCCTGGGTGTGATATTGAGCCAAAGATCACTTGTATATTGCGGAACACCTATAACCACTGCGATAGAGTAACAATGAAAATGTTGACAAGGAAATGTAGTTATTTCAGAAACCGTTATTACTTTGTGAATTACCTAAGAATGATAGTAGTCAAGTATTGTACGACTTAACATAAATTTATAATGCCATAAGTGATGAACACTGCTTGTACATTCTTTCTACTAATTATCGACAATCACTCCCATTCAATGGGAATGACGAAGTCGACTGCTACAAATGTGAAGTTCGTTAACTCCAGTTGTACCTCGTCGACACTGTCTTCTACGTCTTCTGAAACAGAATCGAATACATGACTATCTACTACTTGAAACCGAATTCATAAAGCGTCAAAACGCCTATAAGTCACTAGAAGTTCAGAAAAAGGAGGAGCGAAAATTGGTTCAGGTACGCTTAATCTTTGCAATAGTTGAGAGCTTTTGCTGAAGCTTATTGTATGAGTAGAATTTCCCAATGAATTAAGGCCACTTTTAGCAACTTCGTGGAACTCCAACAACTTTGGCAAAAGTGCATGAGTTATTTAACGATGAGCAGGTAAGAAACTTATAGAAGACACTCAACGAGCAAAAACATTGACAAAGATACCCACAGTAGGATGAATGCCGCCGGGGTCCGTAATTGGAAGAAGTTCATGTAAAGGATACCGTAACTTTGTCTACATCATTAGCTGGACTTTCCTCATGCGTTTCATTGATTTCGCTATCATACACCAGAGAGAATTTGAAGACCTCTTTCTCAGGAAGGGTGCTGGATTTATGGAATAGAAAGAGTCGAAGTATAGCTTTCCTTTTATAAATTCCATGGTGGGTGACGATCATTGCGTACATAAGCAAGTTTGGTATATTAATCATCAACTTAGATAGATCTTTATGCTGCTTCTTTTCTGAGCTGCCCTTAAATCGTTTTGTTTCATACTACTGCACGTCTTCCTACGAGTAATTAACATTTAAGTATTTATATAAGTCGCGTTAGGTGTGTTGCAATCTTCAAGCTTCATATTTTTCTAAAGGTTTCCGTTGTGATAGTGGAGCCTCGATATGGCCTTATTGGTTGGTATACAGCAGTATAATCAGCCTAGTTTTGGAGTGCTTTGACAAGAAACTCCCAATATCTAGTTAGGTCTACATGTGACACTCATGTAGGGAAACGGCATTGTTTTACAAGAGTATGTCTTCATTTTGAGACTGAAGTGATGATTGAACCCAGTGGTGAAAACTACTACGAAGGTATAAAGCTGATACCATAACCTTGTTTGTAAGGATACGGCAGATTTACTTCCCATCGGGCGATCATCCTATCCAGCAGATACCAGGCAGAGTGGTGATTTTCATTTCCATATCTGTTTCCTATTTCAGCGGTTCCGTCCTTGATCGGTCGGTTACTTTTACATTCCTACTTTCGTTTCTGATTTTGGTTTTAACATCTCTCCGAATCAACTAGTGGGAAGACCGAGCGAAGGATTCGTCGCGGAAAACACACCTCCCTCTGATCCACATCGTGGTGAAGACCTTGATACGCCCTTGCAAGGTTACGTCAGGACTCCAGGGAGGATCAGGTTGCACGGCCAGCAATAGACCAGCCTCAATGCCCCACACACTGGGTGCTCCTATGACGCCAGGCGGTTAGACGACCGGCAAGAGGCCAGAAAATCTCGGGTTACGCAGGACGTCATTGGAACCGGATCTGACGAGCACACGAAACGCCATGGAGATTGTTTCTTACTATGCATAATGCCAGACCACTCTCCACAGACACCGATCTTCACGCCCTTCTTGTAGCCGCAGATCGCATTAAATTTCACGTGATCGCATAACAAGAAAAAAAATCAAGAAGACAGACATACGCCAACTAAACAACGGGACCCTTGTGACCCGCGGAGAAAAGGTTCCGTCACGAAATGTCGGTGGTGTAGGCTTTGTCGTCTACCCGTCCATTGTCCATCTCGTCGAGTCATACGTGAACTTTTCCCCTTGCATAGCCGTCCACCGTCTTCAACTGTCGCATCATAAGAAGATCACTATCATCAACTGCTACTCACCGACTGATGTAGCTGATGAGAGCGAATTAAATGCGTTCTACTATCAGTTGGAGGAAGTCATCCGCAATGATAAAGCATATCATAAATTTGTTGTTGAAGACTTCCACGCCAGAATAGGAAGAACTAACGAGAACGAATACAGGATCGGAAATTTTGGATTAGGAGAAAGAAATGAGAATGTCAACCGTCCCGCAGGACTCCTGTCAGCAGCACGTCTCTTCCATCGAAACTCGTTTTTCCAGAAGAAAGAAAGCCGCCGCTGAACATGGAAGTCTTCTAACCGCATGACTCATGCGGAGATCGACCATATTCTGACAAACAGAAGATGGTGCCTACTTGACACATCGGTAGTCCCGTCATTCTGTACTGGTTCCGATAACCCCCTTCTTCGCGTGAAGATTCGATTCAGCCGCAAGCTGAAAAAGAACTCTCTTCATCGACCACGAGGAAAAAATCTAGCTGTATACGACGAGTACATTCTAAACGAATGTCCTGTTCAAGCGTGACTGGCAGATTAAAGAAGACCTGGCCGAAGACTACGAGCTGCTTGTCGAAGGACTGAAAAGCTGTGCCGAATTGGCCACAGTTCCTCAGGCAAGAAGATCAGATCGCATCTCCACTACTACTAAGGAGTTGCTCGAAAAGAGAAAGAAACTGAAGCTTGATCCTAGTGCAGCAGGTTTAACATGGTTAGTAATAAATGTCAGCTGCAGAAGAGCTTTGCAGGAAGATCTACAGCGGTGCAAGCAGAAGAAACTACTGGAAACAGCACAGAAGAGGAGCAGTCTGAAAAAATGCCGTCGGCACTTGTGTGATTATAATGTTCCGCTGTCAGCTCTGGTGAACGAAGATGGGATCATCAAAGCTTCCAGCCATGATATGGAATTGATAACGGAAGCGTTCTACGCAAACCTTTTCCGTTCCACAATCCCCGTCGTGGAGCCTAATATCCCGTTAGTGAAAAGCCACCTGGAATTCTTCCGTCGGAAGTTCGAGTTGTGATAGAAAGCATGAAAAGAGGCACAGCTCCAGGACCAGACAATGTCACCGCCGATTTCCTTAGAGATGGAGGTCACAATTTACATGTACTTCTCGCAGATCATATGACAGACTACCTTCAAAAGCAAAAAAGCCCAGACCAGTGAACGTCGCGTACGATCATCCTGCCCAAGAAAGGGGACCGAAGGGATCTTCCCAACTGTTGTCCCATATTCTTGTTAAGTGTACTCTACGAGCTCTTCACGAGGATTATCCTGTCGCGCATATCAAGGGCAGTGGATGAGGCGCAACAAGTCGAACAAGCAGGATTTCGAAAAGGATTTTGCTGCATGGACCACATCCAAACCGTGTCCAGAGTCATCGAAGCTTGTCGGGAATACCACTTGCCTCTAGTCCTAACTTTTGTCAACTATGAGAAAGTGTTTGACAGTGTCGAAACGAATGCAATCCTATCAGCGTTCGTCGACTAAGGAGTGGACCCGTCTTACATAAGGACTCTGTCCGATTGTTATCGGAACTGCACTACGAAAAAACAGCTTTTCCATCGACTTCCTACATACCCATAGAAAAAGGGGTTGGACAGGGCGACACAGTATCGCCAAAGCTGTTCAGTGCTGCACTGCAGTGGATAGTGAAGTCACTCAATTGGGATGAGAAAGGCGTACGCATTGATGGAAAATTCCTATCGAACCTTCGTTTTGCTGACGACATTGTCATCTTCTCAAGAAGTACTAGCAAAGCAGAAGTGATGATCAACGAGCTCAACGAAGCCGGGAAAAAGATCGGGCTCCGCATAAATCGAAAGAAGACCCAGTTCATGAAAAACCCATGTTGCGAAGGCGAAAAAATTGAATTGGATGACTCTCTCATTGTAGAGACCACCTCGTACATATACCTTGGGCGATCAATGAACATGGAAAACAAAATGAAGGAGGAACTAGATAGAAGAAGTAGAGCAGCTTGGGCCGCATCCGGGTATGTCAACGAATCCACCGACCAACTGAAGGGCGCGAAAATTCGCGCTCATCTCTTCGGTTCTACGGTCCTCCCAGCGCTCTTTTATGCTGCAGAGACGTGGATTGATGTTTCAACTACGTCAAGAATGCTTCAAACTACTCACAGAGCGCTTGAGCGATGTTTTCTGAAATATAACCGGCACTCTCAACATGTAGTCGGAATACGAGGCTCTGACCTTCGAAATCTGTCACATCTTCGAGATCCGGGAGAATATACATCAATAGCGCTACATAGATGGGCCGGTCACATAATGAGAAGAACAGACGACAGATGGGCTAAAAGAACAGTAAAGTGGACTCCAAGAGAATGCAAGCATCCCCTTGGATGACCACTTACATGTTGGGCGGACGTGTTCGTAAACAAAATTAATCAGCTGTACCAGCAGCTGCAGTTGTTGTGCAGATCACGGTATGAGAATCGCAAGCGCTACCATGCTCGAACAAGACCACCACCATGGACTACGATTGCGAGAGAAAGGAACGAATGGGATATGTGCTGGGGTCCACACAGCTCGTGAAGACGAACCGTCCAAGTATCCAAGTATTTCAAGGGTTCCATTTGTGTACTTGTTCTCATTTGCTTTCTCTATTCCGCGGTTGAATCATCCAGAGAAAAATTTATATTTGTCTGCCACAGTGAGCCACTCTTTTTACGTGTCTGTCAGCTGCACAAGTCTATGAGTGGTAGTTGATCATACCATTCTTTCTTTAAAAATTGAAGTTAGGAATTAAACATGGCCAGACAAGCTCATTAGAGTTTGTACATGCTTATGTAATGGATTTTAATGGTTGGATGTCCGATGCAGAAAGCTATAGCGATATTTTATATTTCTATCGCGGATTGTTCCCGGAACGGTCTACCGCCTCATCGTAGCTGGGAGGTGTTCTTGGGTGTCGAACTGCGATGTACAGCGGGCTGAGAAGGAGTCTGGCGTTTCCATCAGGAAGGCTAGCTAAGAGTAAAACAATAAACTGAGCCAAACCAGTAACTTTGATACCAGGATCCACCACCGTCCTGGTATCAAAGTCAAAGCATGTGGCAAACCTCCCTCTGATCCACAAGGGCTGTGGCTGCCCCTGGTGGTGAAGACCTGGGGCAGACTTTGGCCAGGCTGACCTCAGGATTTCAGGAACCACAATGGCTTAAGCAGCAAATCTCCGAAAAGTGGAGATTATGCTAGGGCCTGCACAACCAGTGAGGGCGAGCCATTCAAGTATCAAGTAAGTATCAAGTAATATTGTAGTCATCCGAGATTTAATCACCTCTTACTGGTTGGCTCATCTGGTCTCTGACGTTCGAAAATAGGACCACCCAATGTATAGGGTGCAAGGTTGCTTCATTATTCGTTGAGCCGTTTGCTGTTATCTGTGGTCGTGGCAGTAGCACACCTCCAGCTTAGGTTGTAACCACAAGCAATGAGCGGCCTTTGTGGATCAGGGAGAGATCGCATACCTTGTAACTATTTTATCACTAGGAAAGCATTGATTTCGGGCATTGGTTTACACTTACTGGACTTCCGGTCGAACTACTCAGCTTGAAAGACGATGTTGTGGAGATAAATCACCCGCTACATACCATGGTTAGAAGAACACCAAAAGCACCTCCAGTAGCAATGGTGAAGTGCTCTTACTAGACTGGTGTCGTATAGGATAAGCTGATTCTTTCGCCTGGAGTTCTGAAATAACTGCGACAGGGTGTTCTCAGAGTACGAACTATTTGGAGTTGGAAGTTTATTGCCGCATTGTAATTAAATCTCTCTAAAGACGACAGCGATTCCTGGCACTACTTTATACATAACTAGACTTCTGAATTTCCCACTGCATAGTATGGAAAAGTCTACTTGGATGGAAGATGAACCAGCTGCTGTTCATCACAGTTTGGTCCATTCTTTTTTCATAGTGAGGCGGTAAACTAGAGTGGGGAGACTGTTTCAATATCATTATAGTATAAAATGAGCTGCATGAAATCTTTCAGATTATCGACCGATAGGTATGAAACTATTTTTAGCACGCCGTTGTTGTTGTCGAAGGTTCGAAACGTGAATGGTTCATTCCAATTCTATCGATTGTTGATAAGGTACGGAAAATTCGATGAACAGGTATTTAGTACCATCCGAATAATTAGCATCGTGAAAATCTGAGTTCAGATTCCTCGCTGAATTGTACGATTGTTATCCATTATAAAATCTATAAATAGGAACAATTACAAAGAAGCTAATATGAATGATATGAAAGGATCTGCTGCATTTGAACGCGTTGGTGATGGTGAAAGCAAGTGGAATGTTCAAGAATGTGCCAACGGCTATCGTTGGTGTCTTACCAGATACCATTGATTCAAGCGCACTTGGTCATAAACTCGAAAAACCACCGAAAGAGACATTTGAAGTAAAGTTCTTCTTTTCTTCTTCCTTTATAGAAATCATTTCTCTTTATTGAAATCCTCATGAGCCATACCGAAGAGAGTAAAGGAGGAAGAACTCCAAAGATGTGACAAGCTTAGATGGATACATGGTGAATGTTCAGGATATCGGCGGACTAGAGGGTCCTATTCAAGAAATCAAAGAATCCGTTGAACTTCCACTCACACATCCGGAGTACTATGAGGAGATGGGTATCACTGCACCAAAAGGTGTGATTCTGTATGGAGAACCTGGTACAGGTATGTCTACATACTAGCATACCAAATCGGAACTCTGTCATTGACTGGAGAACAGTATTTTTTCTTGGGTTACAGTCCTCTTCAACGGCTAATTCCTACGATAAGTATCGATCTGTTTGCGCTCCGTAGTAATAATGAACTCCGGACGCGGCGTTACAAAATTGGGGATAGTCATTGGGTATTCGCCATTACGGATCTTACACTATAAATGCATATTGATCGGTCCAATGACTGTAGAGGGTACTAATCTGGAGGTACATCGTACAAACTCATGAACAGTAAAGAAAAACAAGAAAAACAAAACAAACTGTCTAGGACATTTCTAATGCAGCTGCTTGTGTAACAATGTCGTGACCGAGTAGCATAACGAAGCCACTATATGCATATGACTAGGATTAATAGTTTAGTGGAGAATTCCCGATATTCAGGAAAGACACTACTGGCGAAAGCAGTTGCCAATTCAACATCGGCAACATTTATTCGTGCGACTGGTGCTGATTTAGTGCAGAAGAACTCTGGTGATGGTGCGAAGCTCGTAAGGTCCACTCTTACTAATCTTCTGAGAGTATTTTTATCCAGTACTAGTTGATCTCCAACTGTTTCCTAGTGTTATTCTAATCTGTGTATGTCATAAAGCACAAGGGATAGGGCATTCTGCGTCGAACAATCCCCGTAAGGATGCGCTATTCGACTCCACTCGTGGATCTGATTGAATCGATATCTAGCTTGTATTAGTAGCATGGGGGGAAGGGGGCTGGCAGAGAATCTGACGCATTGATGCATTAAGTCAATGTTCTTATTCCCCTCTACAAGTTTGACACGAACCAGACTCGGCTCCGAGTGCATGGTGGGGTTTGTTTGAGTGAAGTACGGTTCCCACCAGCGACCACGTGTATATTGAAGGGCGACTGCAAGCACTGAGTTATTGGAATAATTATTTAATATATTTTGTAGTGTAAAACCTGTTTAATAATCCCACTCTCAGAGAACTATTCAAAATGGCAAAAGAAAGTGCTCCGTGCATTGTTTTTCTCGACGAGATTGATGCAGTCGGTACAAAACGGTTCGATACGTCCAGTAAAGGCGAGCAGGAGGTGTGTACTTGCGTCGGTTTACCTTTTGAAGCTAACCGAGTATGCGCTAGTGTCGAAAGTTGTTGTCTACTCTGAATAGCGCCCGAGCGCAGAACGTCCGCTCGTTCGACTCTAGGCTACATTTCTTCATGTATGACTATTCATTGCATAGTATTAGAGCAAGTGAAGTTTTATTAAGGTCCAACGTACTCTACTAGAGCTACTAAATCAACTGGATGGTTTCGAAAGCCGTGGTGATGTGAAGGTGGTTTTTCACAATATGTTTTCGTCACAATGTCGCCTATTCATCATCTATATTTACTTAAGGTGATTCTGGCAACGAATCGAATTGATTCGCTGGACTCGGCACTTCTTCGTCCTGGACGTATTGATCGAAAAATTGAACTACCGAAGCCGGACGAGAAGACGAGGCAGAAGATCTTTGGAGTATGTTGCTTATCTTTATGTCTCTGACGCTATTGCTGTGAAGTAACAAGTACTGAAGGATGGAGTACATTTGTACTGAGATGGAAAAGAAACCTGGGCAGTATTATATTTGTATACTCAATTGGACACTTGGATGGCCATTCCTCACTGGTTGCGCAAGCCCCAGCATCTCCATTTTTTCGAAGCTTTGCTGGTTTAGTCATTGTGGTTCACTGGAGTCCTGAGGTCAGCAAATCAATCAAGGTCTGCACCAGGTCGTCACCACTACGTCAGTCGCAGCCCTTGTGGTTCAGAAGGAGATTTGCCACCATGCGAGCAGCTTGATACCAGGGCGGTGGTGGACCCTGGTATATATTTGTGTACTTACCATCATGGATATTCGTATGGTGCACGATCCGCACATATTGATTAGGGAGTAAATACATTCACTGCTTGTGTTCTGCGCTGTTATATATCGTGCCTGTTATGTTTGAGCATAACTGCAGGTTTTCCGTATGCCAATCGATATTCTCTAGATACATACGGCTGGTATGAACCTAGCAAAAGATGTAACATTTGAAGCGGTGATGTCAAAAGAGAAAATTATGTCCGGAGCGGAAATCAAGGTTGTGTTGTGCATCGTGAAATATTTTCTCGATAAGGTCTTTTGAATAACTTCTTCTCTTCATTCTCAGGCAGTGTGTACAGAAGCCGGTATGCTAGCGCTTCGAGCTCAACGAAAGGTGGTTTGCGCTGATGATTTCGAGAAAGCAATCAAAAATATGATGTTGAAGAACAAAGGTGGAGCACCAGAGGAGTTTTACGCCTAACACTACTGATATTAAATCGAAGAAGATGATAATACATCATATAAATAAGCTACATACAGTATTAACTACTAGTAAAATGACAATAAAGTTCTTATGGATGGAAGAATGTCTTCTTTGAAACAAATAAGCGTATTCTTTCATGAAATTGCTTTGAAAATCTGGTTCAGTGAGTTTTGGATATCACTGGTAACACAAGAAGTGAAGCGGTTTCCATACGATGGATTCTGTCACTTGAAATATCGGAATACAAGGTACCAAATGACGCTTCTGGTCTTTCCATTTTCCCATCCGAATTATCACATCTGTCATCCGCCGCATTGATAAAGATCTCTGTGGTTTTGATCATCAGTAAAAGGATAAAAGGGTAAAGCTCTCAGTGTTGATCAATCCCCGAGGGATACGCCATGCATTCGACTTCATTAAGCATCGTTTGGAGATGATTGAATATATTTCTGCCCTTTACAATGACTTGCGGTGGAATGCCGATGTATCGAGTCAGTGCTGTTACCCTTCCAGACAAGTCTGGTGTCAATTTGTCGACCCAAAGAGATGGAAAGCTTGGTGGGCTATAGGCGTGAGGATCGACCCCGAGTGTGTGTTGTAGGGCGCCTGCGACCACTGCGCTCCTTTGATCATCAGTAGGGAACGAAATGGTGATATACTGATCATAGTAGCGAGGAAGAAATACGGTATGAAACATTGGTAAGTCATGATAGGAGTTTTTGTGGAGAGGGTACACGTCGTTGTATGGAACTGTTTCAACTGGCACTAAGTCGTACTTCTTGTGATTCCGCTTGGACGGGTAAGATAAGGCCAGCTAATAGACATGGCCAAGAAGATGAGACGTTTCGACTGACTAATTAATGCCGATTCATCCAATTTAATGTTTTATTTCCAGATTATTTTTGAACATGAATCAAAAACCTTAGAAGTACCATTATCATTTGTCTTATAACATCATATTTCGTACTTAGATGTTGCACACTTTACGGAGATCCACTAATTCCATACTACAATGATTGGTAACCGGTTGATCTGCAATATTCGACGACTACGCAATAAGAATAGAAATCCATTGAAATGTTTTACAGTATCCTTTATACACGTGCTCGATCCATGTGAAACATGATGCATTCGTTGTGGTCACCTTTCATCGACATCTCTCTAGAAGAAACAGAATTCTTAATGCCAAAAACGAACCCAAAGAAGATCAGTGCAACCCACCGTAATCAATGGGACAACCTTTTTTGCAGTCACACCCTCGGTGTTAAAGGATTTTCTCGGATCTTTCTCGGATTTCTTCGCCTCCTTGTACATGATTATCAGCTTATCATTTCGCGTTGGACCTGATTGCCGTAAGATCTGAAAGATTCGTGAGCGATATGTTACTTAGTAAACATGATTCATAAAGTTTCTACCACGTTTGTCACAAGTACAGGGAATTCATGGATACTTGCCTACTTTTGATACTTGGATGGCCCGCCTTCATTGGTTGTGCTAGCCCCAGCATAGTGTCTATTTGTTCGGAGTCCTGCTGACTTAGCCACTGTGGTTCTCCGAAGTTCCGACGTCACCCAGCACAAAGACTGCCCAAGGTCGCCACAACGACATGCGACTAGTTTGATACCAGGACGTTGGTGGATCTTGGTATTGGTTTACTCTTAGCTGGGCTTTCTGATGAAAACGCCTGACTCCTCGACTTCGGAGACCCTTTTGAGGAAATGAATCCTCCGCTGTACATCACAGCCCGACACGCAGAAACACCTCCCAGCTACGATGAGGCGGTAAACACAAACCCGAATCATAGATATATCTCGATAATTGCATTTCAGTTACTAACAGTACCTCTACTCTATCTTGATGTTTTGTTTGCGTTTTCGGAAACTGAATCTAAAAAAAGAATGATGGAAATGGTCGTTTGAACATTTTTCTCAGGACGAGAATGGAAAAAAAGCTCTCCTTTACGAGTTGAAAACCTTTTTTCTCGAACACCTCAGGTAAAAGGAAGAAATATGCGTCGACTGAACAAGTAAAAAGTAAGGAGAAAAACAATGAGAGATAAAAGAAAAGTGTGTATAAGTGAGCAATCGACGAAATTTTAAACGACGGTTAGTATGAGGATTAATATGAGGACAAATAACACCATTAGTGTAAAGAACACCTTTTGCTAAGTTTTACATGTTTTGTTTCCAAATTTCCCAAAAATTTCCCTATTCCATCTCTTCCATTTCAAATGCTTTGACGCCCGCCTCATCGTGTCTGTCGGAATAGATATTCGTGGACGTCGAAGTGACATCTACAACCGAATTTCATCCCCAGCATGGCCACCCAACCCAAGCCAAAACGGAGTTTAACATATCCACTCGGAGGCCAGACGGAGATAAAATCTTTGCGAAGAGTCGCTAATTCGGAACAAACATAGCCGAGAGGTGGTGGAAAACCCACAGCAACCGCCACGGTCTATTTGCTGTCACGATTGAGAACTCCATGGCAACAATTTCTAGCGATTTCTGGAGGACGAAGGTTTTCAAACAAACTATGTGTCAGTATAGTGGAAAATGTGCTGGGGCCAGCACAATCCTTCTTAATGATAGTTCATTCGGTGGTAAAAGTTATAAATACTTACAAAAGATAGAAAGCAGATAGTAATGAAAGGAGAGTGTATGAGGACGGAAGTGGTAGATAGAAAGGCAGACAGACAGATAGAGAGAGAGAGAGAGGGAGAGAGAGAGGGAAAGAGAGAGGGTGAATCACAAAGTGAGGAAGACTTTCAGATCAGCTTATGTGTTGATAAAAACAACGACCACAGAGCGAAATTTCGTCGATTCTCCGGCTCACACGGAATTGATGATTATACTGATGATCTGACGTCAGCGCTTCAGTAGAAGAACATGAATATCCGAGTTTTGCTGTTGGTTCAGCAAAAACTTCGTGAAGTTTCCGCCATAACGCACAAATCTGCGCGCGACCGTACTGAGATGCATTGTTCCATCATTACTGTACCTTGACATACTCAAACAAGAATGAATTTAAAAGACAACAGAGTGTAGTCTATATTTGTAAAGATTAATAGAAAGAAAAAGAGTGAAGGTGAGAGAGACAAAAAATCGATGAAAAGAAAAGAAGGGAAGGGAGCGAATGACTAAAAGTGTGTAAAGGTTAGCAGATGTTTCGTATGATGTCAATGGCTTAGTAATAAACTGATGAAAAACAGAATTTGAATTGTTTTTCAAAGGTATATGACTGATTGAATAATGAAGCATTAAGGTGAGAACGTAATTCAAACGCGATGGGAAGGTGGTTTTGGAAAAAATAAGGGAAAAAACTTAAACTTATAAACTTAAAACACACTTAAATCGGATTTTTTGCCAAGATAAGAAAGAATGCATATCGATCGTGAGTTTTGAGAAGATACGAAGGAATTAAATCCACAGTCAGAAACTCTGGCCATAAGGCATCGCTAATGTGGTCAGTTGTTGTGTTTGCTTTAAATGCTTCGAAAATTTGACTCATCCTTTTTTAAATGTCAATGTTCTAACAAGTTACAAAAGAAAATTCATCAGCTATGTAGTAACAATGTCGACAGTTATGAAAAAAAAAACAGCACAGATGTGTTAAGGATACTCTTTTGACGTTGGTTTACTGAGATTTATAAATGATAAAGGACAATGAGCCCACCACTGATCAATCTCTGATAGATGAGCCATGCATTCATAGCATCACAGGGATAACTGAATGCATATCTAGCGTGCAAAACGATTCGCGGTGGCCTACTGATGTGTCGGGTCAATGTTATTATCCTCCCAAACAAATCTGGTAGCAATTTGCAAATTTCGTGGGGATATGATGCCTGGTCAGTCCTGACCGGGGTCGAACCAGAGACCTTGCACGTATTTCTGAATGGCATCTCTTATTACTATGATTTCCGCACTCTGATCAGTCAGATTTAAATATGAATAAATCGTCCGTTGTGCCGGCATTAATTACGTCCAGTTTAATTTCTATTGGACACACCATATTCTCAAATTCTATTAAGCCGTGGATTCTCCAGTTTCCACAAAAGATATCCATCATTATCCAACGTTGAGAAGAAAAGACTCTTTGTCGTGTACGAAAATTGGAACATCTAAGGACGGATCACTGAAATCAGCCCTTTCTCACTAAATTTCTAGCAAGTCCGGTGTTTCCAGAGTACTGTAGTACTTCGAGAAGATTCGAGATCTTTTGCGAACGAAGTGAAAGTCTACACTTAAAAAGAGATCGAGTGTTTCCCGAAAAATTCACCGCTTCAATTTAACCATATGGGCACATCTTTCATACTCCAGTGAAATGGAAAGTTTTTCAGAACCATGCGAGCTTCTCCATTCCTATGGGAGAACCAGTTTTTCGGAACCAAGCGTTAAGGAATTGAGAAATCAAATTTTTGTGGATGATGGACAGAGATTTCAAGCCCGATATGAACCAAAGGAGTTGATGATTTATTATGCTTTCCATATTTCAACAACTCAGACAAAGATTAATAGAATGAGGTTTTGTTAACGAAGTTTTTCTTCTGAGGAAAAATGGCTGGTTACAGTATTTGAAGATAAGACAACGGTAGTCCATCTTTAGCCAAATAATACCAACTAAAAACACTTGTCTGCAATGACGATTGGATATATTATGAACTTCAGTAATTAAGAAAGAAAAATTAGCTCTTTAAGATCGGAAATGCGGTAACATTTAGAGTAAGATGTTATGGACTGTTTTAAGAACGTCATTATGTCCTTCGTATATTTATAAACAATGTTGAACATCACCAAGTATCGTAATTAGACACGTACGAAACATGGGTATTGATTGGCTCCAATTAACGAGGACATTTGTTGAGGACATTTAGCCGATATATACATATATATATATATATATAATACATATATACGGAGCGCGTGTAGCGCAGTGGTTAGGGTTGCTCTGCAAAACACACGTGGTCGCAAGTTGGAAAACGCGCCAAAAGCTCAACAAGGCCTCCACTTCCTCAAGGTGGGAAGATCGCCACCGCGCAGACCTGTCTGGGAGGATACGAGCACTGACTCCACATATCGTTAGGCCACCGTGAGTCAATTGTGTTGGCCTGATATGTATTCGATCACCTCTAACGATGGTAAATGAAGGCTGATGCATGGCGCACTCCTTAGGGATTGATCAACGCCGAAAGTTTCGTCCTTTTTCCATCCCTTATATATACATATCTATGTTTATATCAAAGAACGCATAAGGAAACTGAAGTACCTGTAAGTCCATGGAAGCACCAGTGTCTAGAAATGCGTAAACGGGTGACACCTGAACAAAAAACTGGTCTACTTTTGTTGGAATAAAAAGAAAAATAGTATTTACGAAAACCCTATTTACGCTTGATAGTGTAGAGTATAGCGCAGTGGCTACAGGTTGTAGGTAAAATACGGGCGATTCAATCCGGCTACCAAGTCATGTCAAGCGCCCCACGTTGGTAAACATGGCATCAGATTTGCCAGGGACAATAAAGACGACTGATTTCACACACCGGTGGAACTCTGTAAGTCATTGGATGGGCTTATTGCATTCACTCGATTCTACGTTGCAACAAATGTACTCGAACATGACGTACCTCCTGAGGATTGCTCATCGACAAACTCATTATTCTTCAACGGCTTTATCAAGGAATATGTATGCCTGGGTACTGAATTATTATATATAGTAGGTGTTCACTTCCTATAGAGGAGTCATATAAAATGTGGAAGAAAACAGCATAAATGCTATTAAACTCAACTAAGAAGAAACAAAACTGTCGGATTAGTATGAATCCCGATGAAAAGAAATATGTGATTCCTTTGAACCACAGACGCAGATGATCGGCTACGGTGAAGAGCTAAAAGGGATCGTGGCACCACTAATATTCCGTATTACTTTAAAGATCAAGGTTGTCTGAGTCGAACAGCAGAAGACCACCCTTAACAACTCGCACATTTTGTCTGTGTATACGATGAAGAGCAGTTTGATAGCTGGTATAAGGTGATGAACTTTAGACGTTGAGTAAACTGTAGCACCAGAACAATTCATTTATGACAAACTGGGAAGGCCATTTCTTCGTGTCCTTTAATAACACTGGAAAACTCTCTTTTGACTTCGCTCTGCACACTGTTGTCGTGGTCGCAGCCGACGTTAAATTTTAGGTGATTACCGTACCGGTCTAGTCAGATGTGAGGATGAGTTCCCGCGACGAAATGTCGTTAGCACAGACCTTCTCGCACACCTATCCTATACTCACTGATTCAGCTCACAAACAAACCCGTTACCTTAACTGTGAATATTTTCTTGAACTATCGTGTCGAAATAAGGTAAGACTGCTATCCAATGCTATTCAACAAGTTAAGCAGCTGATGGATACAAATTAGATGGACGATGTGGTCAGGTGGAGCAAACACCTAATGCAGCCAACAGTCAACTTCTAAAAGTTAGCGGAGGCTTTTCAGCTTTAAATGAAGAAGCATGGACAGTCAATTTCAGAAACTTTCTCACAACATATGTTGTTCACGAAAAAAATCATTTTCCTTCTAGAAGGAATATTAGTGGACACTGCACTCGTTCAATAGTACGGTCAACATGAAGATCGACGCATCTTTACTAGTTTGCCCTTGGCAACTTCGAAATATCTCTACTGGGTCCAATAACAGCCTCATTCGTTGTGGAGATTCGATCCAACTAATTCAACTACACGGTATAAAACACCGCCATGGCGGGAGCGAAAAAGGGTATATCAATTACATCATGAACGTAATTTACTCCGTACACATCACCCGTTCTATGCCCACACGAATTCTGTGCAAGAACTGCAACATTTTAATTCGGATTTTCAACTCATAAGATGTAAGTATAAAAGTAATAGAATTCACAATGTTTACTTTTTATTTTTTGCCTTCTATAATTTTTATGGCAGGGTATTAAGCGAAATACAACCACAATATTGCTGAGATATTTGCAAAACTAGGGACTGCAGGTGTCTGGGGGGAGAACGAACGCTCTATTGCCCTTTCCGGGGAGTAACGCGTTCACCACCACACCATGCGGGTCCTTCGTTTCGTCTGTCTCTCAGCTAGTTCTATCGATCGGCACCATCAGCAATCACCCGCGCGTTCGTTCCCCATGGCAGACACCTGCGATCCGGATTTTTGCAAACATCTCAAAAGTAGTAGAGTAAAAGGATCGGGAAACAAACTACAGCCTCATAAGTAGTTTCCTTTGAGTTTTAAACCACAAACTGAAGCACTTCTTTGTCTATACAAAAAATACTACGAATGAAAAGAACCACCAAAAGATTTTTCCCGTGGTTATTCTACCATTAACTGGAGTGTACGATATGTGCGGTAGACAGGGAACAGAACTGAAGCAGGTACTCGATGAAGGATGGCAGTCGCCGCCAACTGCTTTATGGACACTCAGCAAAGCTACAAACCAGCTCATAAGTGCAGATTTTCTCTTCTATTTCTTCGACTTTACAGTTCTTGCAGTGCTGAGAGTTGCAGCGGGTATGCGGACCAAAACTTCCATGACTTCATGATTTTCGCTGACTTGATGAATTAATGAGTTTAATGGACTTGTTTTCTACGCACTACATAGTGCTTAGCAGAAAAATGTACGCTTTAATGCAACAATGCTACGCAGGTACATGGCAGTCCAGACCCTCGACAGTATTCCACCTCCGAATCCAGCAGAAAGTGCATCTAACAGAGGGCAAAGGTGACTAGGTGACGAGAGAAGTTGATGACAATATGGGGAAAAGAAGAATCAGAGAGCAGCAGCTTATGAAATTTACAGTAGGCTCTCATTCATTGTCTATGTAGGATCTTCAAGAGCACGACATTACCAATACGCAGGAAATAGATCGTCTCCCGTGTGCGACTCGTGACAGCTCATAGTTAATAAGTGAATTTTAATGGTACAATCGCAACCGACGTTTGTTTTCTGCTACCACCACATTTTTGCTGTGGATTAATATGCTGATTGCAGCGTAGTGGGTAAGGACGTCGCATCAAACAAATCTGGTGATTGGTTCAATGATCTGTCCTGATCACAACAAACTTTCTGTCTTTTCAGGCTGACTATACTGCTACCCGACTATATTTACAAGGTAGAAAACGGTGATTCGCTATATCGATCGGCCTGTATACTCCAAATGTGCAGTTAACAATACCATAGTTTATGAAGTGGAATATAAAGCGCATTTAAATGGGCTAAACGCTTTATGCTTTACCTTTTTATAGAGTGTTTCTCTAGAAAGTTTGCTTCCAATATCACCAAGATAATATTATTTCATAGCCTAAGGGAGCTTCCGGTTCCAAAACAACGGCGGAACAAAAGCGATGCAAAGACCGATTTCTTCATGATCTCTGAGGCCACAATTAGGAACAAAACATTACTATCACCTCTTATATTTATACGATGTGCCGAATTAACTTTGAACTAACCTTAAATAAGGAGTTATTACTACATTTCACTTTGAACACCATACGCGACGAGCCGCTGTTAGTAAGCACATGCTTTGACGCGCCTCCAAATTCTGAACAGAGACGACTTTATGACTTTGAATCCATTCACAACTACTACAGTACTGGCAAAAATCACCGATAAACTCAGCAAACGGTGGATAGACGAGTAATTCCAGCGTTGGTCGTGGAATTGGTGGCTGTCTGAAACAGGGAAAAAGCGTAGAATACTGCAACGATTTTTAAAAAGTTGAGGTCTTAGGTCGTAGAAAAGCAGCGAGCATCACAATAAGAATAAGCAGTTCGGCTGGAAGAGGAGGAGGAGCTTTCGTGATGACGGATGAGTCTCATGGTGTTGAGATGGTACGCAAGAGTTATGCCGACCAGTAGCGCGCGACGTCGCTCCTGCGGTCATTCAAGTATTTTAAGAAGAAATTTACGCTACATTCGGCATCGTATTGATGATAGTGATAGCTTGATTTTCCATACAAGATAAGCGAGCAGCAGTAATTCGTCTAGTACCAACTGAAAATCTGAGGAGAGTGGTCGACTTCAATTAACTCTTCACGTATCATTTCTGATGTCAGCGTGAAGAACGCTTTTGACTGAATTCTCCATATCCACTTCTACTGCTGTATATCAGTGCAAAATCCTTTGATAGTATACCTTAGAGTAGAATTTGAAGGAAATCTCCTGCATCAGCTTTAGAGGTCTGAGATGAAACCAGTCAATCTGAGTCTTTTCTTTCAGAAAGTTAGCATCTAAGCCTTTGCGATGATTGTGAGCGATATTCATATCACTATGTGCTCTGCCGCTATTGAAAAAGCGTTTGATTTATTGCCGATTCTTTAAACTTACTTGTATACTTGGATGGCCTGTCTTCACTGGTTGTGCGAACCCAGCATAACTTCCATTGTTTCATAATTTTGCTGGTTTAGCCATTGTGGTTCCCTGGAGTTTCAAGGTCAGCCAGGTCAAAGTCTGCCCTAGGTCGTCACCAGCACAGATAGTCGCCACCCTTGTGGATAAGAGGGAGATTTGCCACCATGCGATAAGTTTGATACTAAGACAGTGATGGATCCTGGTATTGGTTTACTCTTAACTTGGTTTCCTAATGCAAACGCAGGACTACCTCTTAGTATGGGAGGCCCTGCTGAGAAGATGAGTCCCCTGCTGCACATCGCAGTCCGACACCCAGGAACACCTCTCAGCCAAGATGAGGTGGTAAAAGGTTGGGAGGGATTTTTCAAAACAAAATCAAAAATTTAAAACATTCATAATTTCGAGGCAAATGGGTTCATTAAAAGACTATGAGTACACATATTCTGGTCTTTAATGTTTCTAACTCAAAGCATCTAAAATAAGACTTCTATTAGAAAAAACCTTCAGACGCTAAGCTATTTTATTGGCATCCCACGGCCAACACTAAATTTGATTTATGGATGGAAAGTCCGTGTTAACATCGTTTTGCAGAGAATGAATAATACTACCCATATAGGAGGTCATTTCCCGCCTAATTAGGCGCTTCGAAATTGGGAAAACGACGTTTTCAGGTTGATACATCAGCTGTTCCCAACGAGGTGAATGTAGGCTTCTAGTTTTTCTCAGTCAGGATTACGAAAATATTTGGGTGAGCAGATTCCGTGTCATTCTGAGGCTTCCCAGGATCTAACATGGGCGAAATCCGCCAAAACATTAGCCACTGTTGGATAAGTACTGCGTTCTTGCGTCTGCTAATCAAGAAAACATTAACTTCATGACGAATACCTGGGTTAAAAGAAACTTGATCATAGGAGTCATGAATATGTTTGAAAACTATGCCTCGAAAGCAATGTGTGCACGATTGTCCAATTTCATTTGATCATTTGATTAAATATAACTATGAAATAATGAGACTTGTTGTGGGAAATGCTCAACAGTGATGCTTACTTACTTTGGCGGATAGACGAAAAACGTCATTGGATCGATTTGGCAAAACCTCTTTATTGATTTTTCCGTGTCACCAGAAATTCGATTCGACATGATAAATAGCCTGAAATTGATGTCGTTAGATGGGAAATTCAATACAGAGCTGGGCGTAGACGATCAGACATCATCATCAAATTCAAGACAATACAAAGCGAATTGAAAGACCGAATGAATAGAAGCCGATATCATTTTTGTCGAAAACGGTGTCACCGTCTCGGCAACAAAGGAGGTGAAAGATCGGTAGGTCGAGAATATTCAGACATAAATATCTCACAGCATGGGAGGAGGGGGAGGGTTGTGTTAGCGTGGCGGATAAGTATCCGTGGTGAAGTGGAATGTATGGCACAACCCTTAAGGAGGATTGATCAGTGCACCGATTGATTGTTGTGAGAACGACCTGAAAATTATTTACAGAATCGAGGGGAAAAAGCGACGACTCCAAGCAAAAGAATGCGAAATTAGTGAAAGGAGATATTTCTTTCGAGTTGAGAATGGCCGCAAGAAGACACGTAGAATGAAGGAAAAATCGTGAATGAATGAAGAACAGAGTAGTAACAAAGTAGACAGTAGAGAAATATGGAAGGTAAAAGAAATTGGACAGAAGAGAGAAAGTGGCAACAGCTCTCTTAGAGGAATTACCGTCAAATTCTGAAACACGAAGGATTTGTTCACTATTTTTCAGGCCATGTTTCTGTTGAATTTCATCGCAGTTTAGATATTTATTTAACTGTTCAAAGTCCTAACACCCTAGTGACGTTGACAATTCACTAACGTAAGAATGAACCTAATTTTTGATAAATGAAGCAGTGATTTCATAAGAAGACTTTCTTAAAGAGTTGTCCTTCGGCCAGAAAATGTTTTTAAAACATGAGTCACAAATTTAACTTTTTATTTACTACCTATTACATTTTTTCACGACAGAGTATTATGTGTGATACAACGACAATGATGCTGAGATATTTGCAAAACTCCGGACCGCAGGTGTCTGCTCACCACATCATTCCCGTTGACTGATGATTGCTGATGGAAATGGTAGGTAGAAAATTAGCTAAAAGAAAGGCGAAACGAAAGACCCGCATGGTATGGTGGTGAATGCGTTAGCCCCGGAAATGGTAATAGCGCGTTCGTTCCCCACCGTAGAAACCTGCGGTCCGGAGTTTTGCAAATATCTAGCATCATTGTGATAAATCACAAAATTTCACCCGAAAACAATGTGTCTTATCATGTCGAGTAGGCTGTACTGTTGCCTAAATGTAATGGTAGCCATACCCATACAGAATGCTTGGATCGGTTCATTTCCTGCGTGTCTACCTTAGTTCCACTTAAGTGAAAGTCAATAGAGACAAAGGGCACAACGGTAAACAGGGTAATACACCGGATTTTCGCTATTATTTCGGAATAAGGAATTCATGTGAAGAAAGAAAAAAATCGACGTAATGTTGGTAGCTGGTGATCGGATCTGACAGATTAAAGCGGTAAAGTATTGTTGGACTGAACTTTGGACTAGGAATGTTGAATAGCGTAGTTCGTTTCTTAACCCCTGCCTTCTTTTGTTCGGCGGGTTTTTCTTTCTTCGAAAACCTTGTTAGAGTTTGCACATAGAAAAATGTACTTGGGAAAGAGAAAAAGAGATAGAAAGAAAGAGAGAGTGAGTGAATAAATGAAGAAATGAATGAATTAGTGAATGAATGGTTGAATGAATGAGTAAATGAATGAATGAATGAATGAATGAATGAGACAATGAAGGAATGGAACAAACATGGAATTAAACTTTTCTAGAGGTGCTTCAGCTAAGTGAGCCATTTCACTGGTTTAACAGAATTTGTACATTTCATTTAATAGAGATGATATTCACAAATATAATGCCTTTTCATAATGGAATATTATTTTCTAGATGTGTAACACATCCTTCTTACTTTTAAGTAGTTTTAAACACATTCCATTCAATCCCAGTCTGGTTCGTTTAGCTTCATTTCAAAATCGGTCATTAATAGTAAGCCTGCTACACTATCGTCGATCGTTCACACAGTCGACTCATGGCAGGGATCGCTTCCTCCCTGGAGGAACCTAGACAGATCTCCACTCGGTCAACAACATCCGACACAGATCACTTGTGGTGAAGACTGTGAAGCCCACAATAATCACAGGATTCTAGACAGAACGACACTTAACTAGCGTTTATGTCAATGAGAAAAGAATATCAGATTCTTAAGAACTAGTCGGTCATCTCAATGAATGCTGACTGGAACAGAAGAAAACGAATGCAAGAATTCTACAGCACGCACGACACCTGGAAGCGGACGCTCTAAGGATTTGGGCAGTTTTTTCTTTGAAAAATATTGATCGTCAAAAATAGCGAAAGCATTTTTAACACATCCACGGCGAAGCGGAGTCATTTCAATGTGCGCATGCCCGAAAATAATTGCTCCTTCCAAGTTTAACACATAAAGCCGACACTCAATTTTGAGTGAGTGGTCCGTAGGACGACGTCTCGTTTCACGTTGGTTACGAATTGTATAACTCATCTATGATTTCCCAAAAAGCTTAGCCGAGTGGTACGTATGACTTAATAAACCACAGAGTACGAAAACTGTTGATTACAATGCAGTTCCTCCACTTTGTCCCATTCGCCACGTATCATACGATATAAAAAAACGAATCGTGAACGTTATTTGTTGAAGTAAAATATCCTAGCTCATAACCAATCTCGTTAGTTAAATAAAGAAAAGCGCCTGTGGCGCAGTGGTCGGAGGCGCCCTGCAACACACACGTGGAATCGATCCCACCCATCACCCACCAAGTCCTTCCTATAGGGTCGGAAAATTCATCCCTATAGGGTCGGAAAATTGGTACTATACTTGCCTGGAGGATAGCAGCACTGGCCCGATACATCAGCAGGCCACTGTGAGTCACTGTAGAAGCCAGATATGCATTCAATCACCTCTAAACGATGCTTAATGAGGTCGAATGCAGGCGCATCTCTCAGGGATTGATCAACACCGAGAGCTTTATCCTTTTATCCTTTTAGTTAAGGAAAACCAGTAGAATGCGCCGGTTTCTTGTTCAGCAATCGCGAGGTTGTTAAACAGCATACATTTATAACTCGTATGAAATGCTGAGATATTCGCAAAACTCCGGACCACAGGTGTATGCAATGGAGAACGCAACATAACCTGCCATTAAGAAGAAAAAGGCAGTAAATAAAAGAGTTAAGATTGTGATTATAACTAAGCTTCAGCGTAACTGGGTTCAATGCCGATATTGGCTCCCCAGATCAACCCCGTTGACGGGTGATTGCTGATGGCAAAAAAGATCGATAGAACTAGCTGAGATACATGCAAATCGAAGGACCCGGATGGTGTATTGGTGAAGTGCGCTGCTCCCCGGTAAGGACAACAGCGCGTGTTCGTTCTCCATTGCATACAGCTGTGGTCCGGAGTTTTGCGAATATCTCAGCATTTCATACGAGTTATATTTCGCAACATAACCTGCCATTAAGAAGAAAAAGGCAGTAAATAAAAGAGTTAAGCATACATTTAATTCCATAGAAAAACACACAACACAATACTACAGTAACTGATATTTTGGCTCCTTCAGTATCAGTTTCAGTTCAGTTTGGGCAGTATCGCCTCCTTCAGAGCCTGGAAGGGTGCACCGATATACAATCTACTAGGCTAAACGCTTCAATAACACATACAGAAAGACGAGAATCTGAATGGTAGTCACATTGTCAACGGTTTCTCGAAAAATATAGTCGCATATGGTTGATGACTGCACCAACGTACATCAGAAATGGATGCGAACATACGGGACCAGGTCGCGTGTGACCGCTGGGCATTCTCCCTGTTATTCATTGCGGAGTCTTTGGCTTTTATCCAAAAAGCCTCAAGAAGTTTGCGCGTTGGTGTTTTAGTCTCCTGTGCGAGGATATTGGCTTTAACTTCAAAATCGTCTCCGCTGTGCTTTTGTTTGTATCCTATGCGTGCCTAGTGAAGTGCTTTGTCTTCCTTTTCGTTTGCCATCTTGGTATTCTTTGATACAGATATACAAGGGTCTGCCCGTTTCGCCAATATATTCATCTCCGCAATTATTATAAGAGATCAGGTATATCGTACCTGAACTCATGCAATCACCGTCCCTGCTATAAAGGCAAATTACGCAATTTGTTGCTTCACATACACGGTCATACAGGCGGTTACGAACTAACTGAAGGCGTAGAGTAGCCGGTGGTATTTCAACTATCGCTACCGATTCTCCTAGACCTGCCCTTCTTAAGCATCGCTTTATAGCTACGCTTACTTCATCGCTTATAAAAGGCAACATAAACGGGGCTTTCCTCTGACCATGTGTTTCGCTTAAGCGTGTCACTCTTCTTCTAAACTTACCTCGTATGGTAACTATTTCGTAGCCATTGGAGGTGCACACAGAGGTGGCTGTTCGAAATATGTTTCTCACAAGCGCCCTCTTTGTGTGTGAAGCGTTTTTCACCATCACAACCCATTTCTAAAGTAGCTGTTTGTAACGCATATATATATATATATATCCTGCCATTAAAAGGAATACACAGTTATAAAACGGTTAAGATTATGATTATAACTATAGCCTCATCTTAACTGCGTTCATTGCCGATTTGGACTCCCTAGATCAATCAATCCCATTGACGGGTGATTGCTGATGTCGCTGATCGATAGAACTAGCTGAGAGACAGGGGAAACGAAGCACCTGCATGGTGGGGTAGTGAACGCGTTACACCAAGTTCTCAGCTCCTCAGATGCTCTCGGATAACCGAGAGAATCAGCATCATCATGGATAGCCCGTCCTCACTGGTTGTGCGAGCTCCAGCATAATCTCCGTTTTTTCGGAGACTCGCTGGTTTAGCCATTGTGGTTCCCTGGGTTCAGCCTGGCCAAAGTCTGCCTCATGTAAGTGGATTAAATAAGCACAATATTAAAGTCGCATATAGAAAAAATACGAAGGGTCCTATTCGTCAAGTGGTGTGTAATCATACAGTGGCCGTGACGTCATTCAACTCAATTTCCATTAACATGCAGAAAAAAGCAGCTAGAAAATAAAGAATAAAGAACTTCAACACTAGGATACTTGTATGATACGCCTTCATTGGTTGTGCGGATCCAGCATAATTTCCATTCTCCGGAGGATTCCTGGTTTACCAACTGTGGTTCCTAGCAGTCCTGAGGTTAATATAACAGAAGCTTTCCTCAGATTGTCACCACCTCAAGCAGACGTCGCCCTTGTGTATCATAAAGAGAGATTTCCCGCCACGTGTTTAGTTCGATCTGATGCCGGTGGCGATTCCTGGTATTGGTATTAGTTTACTCTTAACTGAGCAATCGAATGGGAACGTTGAACCCTTTCTCAACTTGAGAGGTCCTGTTGGGGGATGAACCTTCATGTTGTACATCGCAGTTCGACACCTAAGAACACCTTCCAGCCACGATGAAGCGGTAAACCGTTAGAAGGAGTGTAAGGATACGACGTAATAAATGACGACGAATTGGAGACATTGTCCAGATTCACGCGAAAAGAACAGTGAAATACATCGCAGCACTAGAAAATGCGAGGATATGTGTACATATCATGGGTGAAATCGGAAAAAAAAACCTGCAAGAAACTAAAAAATGTGAAAAACGTATTAACTCGTCATTTTGTTGCCAATATTTTTCTAACCATCATTCTGTCCACTTGACTGACAAACTTCTAGGAAAACTCCGCTTAACATCATCGCGAGAAATCAATATCTATCTTAACCGGTGCCGTACCTAAGTCGACTAACTGGCTACTGATTGGATCGCACTGACTTCTTGAAAAAATACATTTGCTTATATGTGACTTTATTTTAACGATCTGTATTCGATCACAGCGGATTATGACTAACCTTTTCTTTCTTGGCTTATTACTTCAGCGTAATCAGACTACGACCTTTAACGGATAAAACTAGCTGAGAGAAAGGCGAAACGAAAGACTCGCATGGTGTGGTGGTAAACGCGTTACTCGCCGTAAAGGACAATAGAGCGTTCGTTCCTCACCGCATACACCTGCGGTCCGGAGATTTGCAAATATCTCAGCATCACTGGAGTCGTAGACATCTACTGTTTCTGTGATCAGTAAAATGGTAACGACAAATCACATATGTGAGAATTAGTTTACCAGCTTACCAGCCAGTGAGTTTTATCAGACGTAACATTATAATAAAAGCGAACAACAACCAAAGCAACAAAACTCAGCAGGTGTACTGCAAACTGGCAGTGGTTAACACGGATGTGGTTGATGATTCTTGGTGACAGACACCAGAGAATGAGTGGATCTTCAAACAGCAGCAAGCTTCAGAAAAAAATTTTAATGACAAAAAGCTCTAAAACGAAACGTAGTACAGAAAAGAAATCTGGCTTCCAGGGAAAGCCTTGGTGATTCCTGGTAATGAAAAGCTTTCCTAATGTCACCAGCAATACACGGAATGGACGAATGGACTATTAGCTCGTCCGATTTGCATAATATTATATGTTGATAGCTATAACCACAAATATGCGATAGCATATTGTGTTATTCATTATCATTTATACTACCCATCATCACATCTAGAGAGCGTGTGGCGCAGTCGTCGGAGGAGCCCTGCAACACGCACGTGGAATCGACTCCCACGCCAATGGCCCACCAAGCCTTCCATCCTTCCGGGGTGGGCAAATTGATACAAAGCTTGTCTGGGAAGATAGCAGCACGGACTCGATACATCGGTTGGCCACAGCGAGTCATTGTAAAGGCCAGATATGCATTCAATCACCACCAGCGATACTTAATGAAGTCGAATGCATGGCGCATGTCTTAGGGAATGATCAACGCCGAGAGCTTTACCCTTTATTTAATTTATGAATTACAATAAAAAAAAGCGGATGTATAAGGAATAAGTGAATATAGTGGAAAATGGACGAATGATCGACATAGTACGGATTCCAATTACATAAACCTAGTTTGATACTTGTATGTCTCGCTTTCACTAATCCTGAAAAACATAGAATGGTGAGAAACTATTTGAGCGAAGTGTTTTTACTTGGGAGCACTGAGGTATCTGTACAAAGACATTGACATGGCCGGTGCTTATGGACTAAGGAGGCTTCGGATACATCGGGATTGGGTTGCTACTATAGCGCAGGTGATTCCCGGAATAGGTATGCCTACAACTGGGGTTCTAGTTAAGAAGATTGAAATCGGCAGCTTGGGAGACCATGCTTAGAAATGAGTTCAACTGAATGTCGCAAATTGGCAATAGTGAACCCCATTTGGCCGGTTTTAACAAATTCTATGGTTCCCAGCGCGTTAAGAACTGGTTGAGCAAGGTGTTTTTCCATACAGGACGAACCTATTCATGCTCAAACGTTGCCGGTGTTTATGGATTGAAGCAATGTCTGTCATCTTGAAACTGGTTTGTTACTAGAGTCATGGTGTTCTCTAGCATAACTGTATCCAAAGATGGGCTTCCAGTTAGAAATATCAAACTCTTTCCTACGTTGAAACTCTTCGGGGCGATGATCTCTAATGTATGTCGTTCCGACATACAGAAACCCTTTCAAACTCGGAAAAATCATTGTCTCAAGTCACAAGTGAACAAAATAAACTACGAACTTATCCCATCATTAACGGAAGACGCATGGGGAGCAGAAAAAAGAATCATTGGCAGGTACGAGAATGATGAATTAATGTCGGGGTTATATTGGGTTATCGGGTCATAATATTAAGGGCTTATATTGCACTTACTTGTTAAGCTTCATCAAAATCATGGAATCGTAATGAATTCAGACACGCTAGTGACGAAGCCCTTGAAGTCATGTATGTGGAATTGAACCGTGGAAGCTAGCAATTACCCTCTTAAACAAATTTATCAGCATCCATCCTGCTTGAATCCATGCCGTTCATTATACAATCGTTCACACATCTTTTCCTTCTTTCCATTCATCAATGCGACATTGAATATCTGAAAAAGTAAAACTTCACGTACACTTTGCTTTCGAAAATGTACGAAAGGGTTTTTTACCAGATACAAGGCACGGAAGAAGAGTTGATATCATCCAACCTTTGTTGACTGATAGAGTATGTTTATCAGGCATTCAATGTCGCGGCTTTTAATTGCCTTTTCTATGAAGACGCTTAGATCGTTTCAAACCCAGGGTTAAAAATGGGTTCCCAACTCGAACAGGAGAATAAAAGTCCCAAACTTTATGCATCGACGGGCCACTGTAAGTGATTGAAGGCAAGTTGTTCATTTAATCACCTCTACGGTGCTGGGAAAGGAGTCGAATACAAGCGTGGATCTCCTAAGGGATTGAGCAACTTCGAACGCTCTACGCTTCTAATTTGCTATGGTCATTAGTTAAGTAACGAACAGAAGACACTAGCGAAACTACCGCGCGAAATAAGAATGCCTGTACGGTATATAACATTTATGTGATACAGTATGTCAGAGAGTAGACGGGACTCTCGTTTCCTACCATAAACCTATTAAGAATTGGCTTGGTAGAGGTGTTTTCTTTTATTTCATACACAGCCTAAAAATAAGGCAACGGAAATAAAGAGATCGAAACTAAATGTGCTAGCTAACTGGATTTCAAACGGCTATGAGGAATCGATGAAACCAAAAAGTTATTGAAGTTGACTAAACAAACGGCGGGTTGTACATAAACACTATTAAAGCAACCAAAATCAGCTGGCACATTACGGATTTTTGAAGGTCATTTCATGAATATTTGCCATAGGGAAAGGAAAATAACGGCAGGAAATAGTAGAGGTACGGAAAAGTGCTGAACGAGTATACCCTATAGATGTTACTTTATTCTTTATTTCAGAACAAGCTGACGTTTCGGCGGATTTCGCTTTCCTTGGAGCTTGGGAAGATCAAGTAGACTGCAATCCATCCAGCCAAAGGGTAGATGGCGCTCAACTTGACCTTTCCAGGCTCCGAGGAAAGCGCAATCCGCCGAAACGTCAGCTTGTTCTGGAATAAAGAATAAAATAACACCTCGCGTTTACTCAACAAAGATGTCAAAAATTATTTGATCAACGGCAAGGTTAATAGAAAGTCAGTCATGGGAATGATACCCTAAAGGGTTTGTTCAAAACTCTGCAATTTGGAACGCTCGCAATAAATCAGATCTAATTAGATTGAGAAGGAAAATTCAATAAATTAGGTCGGCCTAGTAATTACTAGGTTGTCGGTTCCGAAATATTGGTAGGTATTGCAGATAACCTTACTGATGGCATTTTGCAAAAAGTAGTCACTGCACACATTACTGCTTCATACCATTCTAAAGCTTTCTTAGTGCTTCATGTACAATACTACCTTCCATAAAGACTAATTTACAGTAGCAATTTTAATCTAGTTGACATGGTACTGCCAACTTTGAAAAATGATATTTGCTTGCTAATGAGTTCAAAATTGAACCTAGCACCATAAAAACAGCACTATAGGTAATCAAAGAGACAAAGCAAAAGAATCGTCATCGAGCGGATGCGAGTCGTCACGATGGTGAAGTTCGTGGATCAGTTGGTAACGACTGGATGTGATAACCGAACCTGATCGTCTAGAAACATCCTCTTAGGCCAAGGAGAAGTCAACACACCTTTCAAATAACGGTCCTCATTGAAAAATTTTAAGAGATTAAGGATAAGGCGTACAGTATTGATCAATCCCGCATGGATACACAGTGCATTCGTAGCATTGTGGAGGTGATTAAAGACATATCTGGTCTATATAATTATTTACGATTACCTCCTGATGTAACCATTCGGTGTCATTATGCTCCAAGAAAAGTCTTGTAGCAATATTCAGACATCGGAGAGATGTAATACTTGGTGAACTAAAGGCGCAAGATCAAGCGGGTAAGATCCACTGTGTCCTGTAGGGCACATCCAACCACTGCCCTACAGGCAACTTTTAGAAAACATTGCAAACATAACATCGCTTGACACATGGGTGTCGAATGAGTGGTCTGCCACTTCACCGCGTAGAAAACGACTGATTTCTGGATTGCATTTTAGCGTGAGATGGAAAATGAATTCTGTACAGCTACCGAAGACGTTCAGCGATCAGGCCAAAAAGAGGTGAAGATCCTAGACATTTGTCGACACCGAACCAAGCACTAGAACGAGGGTACTTTCGGTGACCTGCAGTCGGACTAATTCTTCACAGCTTCTTGAATCTTGGCAAAATGGTGACATCAAAACACTACTGTCAAGAAATCAATGGAATGCTTCGAGAATTGTAGCTATGGTCAAATTCGAACCCTTCTGCTGGGAAACGTTCGACCACACGAACCTCTGGCTCATCAAGCGCTCTCATCGAACCTTTCGATGGCCTATTCTTACCTTTTAAAGCATCTCGGCAAGTACTTCTAAGAACAAATCATCATTTACTTAGCCGCTTGTGAAATGCCCTCAATAAATCCGTGGGTCCTAGAACTTCAGAGTTCTATTTTACTGGAATAAAGAGACTTGTATCTGGTTTGGAAAAGTGTGTCGATTTGAATGGATCCTATTTTAGTTAATGAAACTATGTCAATTTATAATGTTGGAAGCTGGACATTATTTTTGAAACAGCTCAATAAATGGGTTTTAGTTGAAAAAGTCGGTCACTAAGGAACGCTTCTACAGCAGAATGAAATGTGCGCATTCGTCTAAGTCGAATCGTGCATAATGGAAAAATAGAGGTAGTTTCAAAGTGAAAAACTGCTCTGTTGCCCAGCAACCACTTTTTTTTTTGAAGGATACGATCTATCTTAGCCCTTCGTTGAAGAAGCTGTGCACGAAGTGAATGAACATGACTTCATTTGAACAGTATTCTCGGAAAAACTCTAATTTCAAGAAAAGGCACAACTAAAGTAAGAAGACTGCAGAGTTAAAACAGGCAACCAATATGGCACGTAAATCAAGCGAAGGCCGATTATCTACCGGGGTATACAGGAAATAGACAAGCATGCATAAAACTCTAGTGTTGAACGCACAATCTTCTCGATATGTTTCCTTTTTATTCCATAATTCAATGATAATATAGAACATAGTAAAATTTACTTGCCTTAGTTAATGAATGCGTGCTATAAGTGGAGGTTAAGCGAAAAAATTCGATTGAGGAGAAAGACACTGGTTTGGTGAAAGCATCTGACGAGACCAAGATAGTAATGGTAACAGGCTTATTTGAGAGTGGAGCAAAGAACATGTACCTGTGCTGCATCATTAAATAATGTTTTTCCTGGTTCCCGGATCTAATCTTGAGATAATGCAGAATTTCTCTCATAACTTCGGAGCAATAGCGTCTTCAGTATCGCTCAGATATGGAATTCAGAGATCCGAGAGCCAAAGAGCAGGATGTGATTTGTTTTCCTCAGCATATGTTGCACGGCACCTTCAACCTTTTGGTCCCCTTATCGGTACTAAATCACTGATCATTCTGGATTCTTTAAAAGGTATACATAACTGGAATACAACTACAATAATGCTGAGATATTTGCAAAACATATACTCCAGACCCTACCGAACCACGGTTACCCTTTCCGGTGACTCACATTTTATGCACGGCATCACTGAGGTCCTCGCCGTGCCTTACTCTTGCCCAGTCTTTTTATTCTAACGGTGCCGTCAGCAATTACCTGTCAAAGGGAATGATCTGGAGAGCGCAAATCGGCAGTAAAGTCAGTTCGGCTATCTCCAAGATTACAAGGTGAATGGACTCCACCAACACTCTACGACATTCATAGGAGGAAGACTAAATTCTCAGGCAACGAGAAAAACAACACGCGAAGTGTTCTAAGACCATTTAGGAGGACGAATGCGAGGAAAAACGAGTTGAATGCAATAACTGCTGAAATCCGCACAATTTGGTAATGAGTGATGTTAGGAAAAAGATCTCATATAATCTCAAGTATGGATATGAGTCAGCAAAACGCCATGGTAAAGAATGAACATTTTTAGCGTGGTAATTTGTCTACAGAGGAATTCATATTTTCCTACTGAAATCTACCAAAAGCTTGTATTATAGGCAATCCATGTACATGTTCAGACTATCGTGGTAGTCCTTAGGTCAGTAGTATCCAAGACTTCACTTGATCGCATGACTGTTATTTCCGTCATATGTTAATACTCTCGTCAAAGATTTGCCGCCTAGCCAGTTTTTGACGAGGTGAAGCACGTAGAATGAGCGATAGTTGTTGATATCATCCATGTCTTCCATATGCGACAAAATGCCACTGCTGATTAGTTGCGATTCAGACACAAAAACCAACGTATGAAAAGCTGTGCCACCACGTAGCTGAGGAAGGTTCATGAGATAGTGTAATCTGATCACGATAGGAATGTAATCTGAACTCGACGGGTTCGTGAAATCCAGGTTTTTCCATCGACTAGGTATGTCAGAGTTCGAAAGGCAAAGTAATTGGAATGACACGACCATCCTCAAGCACTAAAATATAGATGCAGTTTGGTCCCAAAAAGATCGCAGCAAAAGTTGTGCACGATTTTCTCTGTTGCCGTTCTGGATATAATGCTTAACCAGACTTGGAATCTGATCATCATTGTCATGTAATTGTAGGAATACCAGTAGGCGTTGCGAGTGGTGCTCTCAACATCGACTTTAATCAATACTGCACCAGTTCACGCCTTAAGGTCTTCTTTTACCATTTCTTTTGCTCATTTCTGCAAGCTAGGACATACATAGACTGGTAAATTCCTACAAGGTGTAAAATTCCACAGTCGAAGATTTCCGGGAACTCTTGACAACTTTAAAACCTTCGGCTAATTCTTGACGTGTCGATCGGATCGATAGACTTCACATCTATCCATGTTTCCGACAATGTTACGTTTCCAAAAACTCTCTAAAGAGTAACGGATAGTTGGATCTACAGTAATTTTGAGATTTGTCCATGTAATTTTCAGATTTCCATCATTCCTGCCAGAAGAAGAGAACTTCCAGAAGGTAATAATTCGATTTCGGCAAGTTGGTTGTAAAGAACCTTCGACTATGACTATTTGGTCACTTTTATTGGAATGCTTACCGTCGAGCGATTGCTATATTTCACCTGGACAACGACGGATACCACAGACATACTTGATCTTCACCAATCAACCGCTTCTAGTCAATCACAACAGTAGTGAAGTCAGCAGAGCTCATCTATGGATCCCATGCATGTTACCCAAAAAAAGAACTCTGACAAAACGAATTTATGTAACTGCATTCTACAGAATAATAAAACGAAGCCTTCTTGAAACTACTGAGTACAAATGACAAGAAATGAATCGTTTGCATAACTATAGCCATTATTAGAAATGGACTACATTAAACGTAATCCCGCGACGGATCAAGCAAGCTCCTATCTCTCGGAGATCGACGAACTGGCACCAAGCCTAGGAAGTATTCCATCCAAACCGTAAACACCGGTAAGCGCCCGTTGTAACGACCTGGTAAGGCTTCAACGCAGCTATCCCAAAATTCTAGTGCGAATCAACTCGACTAGCATCTAGCCATGACGAAGGCAACGAAAGGTGCCAAAAATGCAATTCAGACATTTTTGGATTTGAATATAAACCTAAGTCGGATTAAAAATCGTTGAGTTGTACGTATGCCTATCGTTACACAAAAAACCGTGGTTCGACGGCGCCTCGCACTGCCTTCCAATCCGAGGTGTTGAGGGAGAATTGATCGACCGGAAGAGAACAACATTCAGAATTTCCAACATCCTCAGTGAGTAACAGAACTATACACAAATCGGAAGATTTCCTTGAATAACGAATGTGAGACAACAGATTGCATGTTAGTAGTGCTGGGATCCGTAGAGTATGTGATGCCAAATGGTGCAGATAAAGCTAAATAAAACTTGGGAATACTGCACTAAGGCGTAATGACATTATTCTGCTTTAACAGTAAAAGTTAATATCTGATCATCACTTCTATGAATGAGAGCCACAACATATTCAGTCGTTGCTTTCATTCATCACAGACACAAGACAAACAAAACGCCGCATAGGTGCATCTGTCACTTTTGACAAGACGTCATTTCTCTAGAGAGGCTCGGCATCCATTCCTCTCACGTGACGCGCCGAACGTTAGAAATAATGACGTTCAAGAAGAAAAGTACGATGAAGAATTTCTAAAAAAAAGCAAATCAAGAAAAACAAAAAGCCCCGTTATGTGCTCTGCATGATTACGTGAGAATTTCAATGTACATTTATAGGTAAAGTCTATAATAACATTTAAAAAATGTAATGACAAGCGTTCTCTGGTAAATTTTACCTAGAAGCTATCTTGTATTCAGATAAACGCCCGCAGTACATAGAAAGGATAAAGAAACCTCAAGGAGTTCAGCTTAGATTAAACCTTTAAGAATGCTCATGAGGCACACTTCATCGAACGTCTCAGTGATGACTGAATCATATCTATCCTAGGTAAAGACCTGCAGGAGCTCACCAATATATTGGGTTAGTGCTGTTATCCTCTCAGACAAGTCTGGCACCAACCGAATCTGAGCGCGACAAGATGATGGTGCTTTGTTTTCCCAGGGTACTGAAGCGAACCAAAGACCATGCATGTATTGCAGGACCTTTTTAATCCTAGCACTAGGTCGCCACCACAATACATATACGCCAGCGAAAATATGTTCATTAAGGGAACCGGAACTAGTGATGACATTAGAGTACATAAACTATGAAATTTTAAAAATGACATTGCTTTAAGGATAAAAAACTCTGCTATACCCACTCCTCGGTCGACTAATAGCAGAAATCGCAACCTTTTCGTAAGAAGGCCGCTCAAAATAGAGTGAACCAGATTCTCACAATGATCGACAACTACCTGTCCGGAAGACCAAGGAAAGCTCTACCACTTTTTTTCTAGACGTCAAGGAAATCTACACTCTGCTTAAAATACTCGATATATCAGTAACCGGGATAAGAAGACTGGATATCAATCCACAGCTGAAGACACAAAAGAACCTGATTACATGTGCGGATGAGAGAGGCAAAACAACGAAAGGGATGGAATAGGAGAAGAGGCCTGCATAATATATAAGAACGGGCCGCGGAATTACCTATCTAAGCTTGTATGCACTGATCTGTTTAGGAAAAAGTGGAGATTATGCTCTGAGACAGATCAGTTGAATGAATGAGATGCAAATGTACGGTTCAAAGAACACATAAATCGAAAAGAATTAGGCTGAAAGGTTCATGTGTCACTTAAAAGCCGTCGAGCGAGTTGCTATGAACTTCGTCTACAGTTTAAGAGGCCATTACGGACGATTCGCTGCGCTATCTTTGGGTCGCGAGTCGACTGCCAATGATGCACGGACAGCTTGGCTTGGGCACCTCCCACCACTCAAATTAGCTTCCATAGATGCGGAGCTGGACTGCGGCCCCACTGCGTCATCAAACCAAAGAAAAAAGACCACTAATACTATTTAAGTGCTTAATCAGAGGACTAAGCAGCTCATCGACGAAGGTGTTCATTTTTATAAGACCAAAAACTATTGTGAGGGTGAAGGCCGTGCTTTCCTCATGCCGTGTAAGCAATAAGGAGCTAATAATATAACAAAGTAGCCATTTTTATAGTCATGAAGCTCTTTGCACAGCAATTTGCTTTTGCTTATAAATTTTGGTTTATTTGGTGAATATCGTTCATAAGAGGCACTTTGAGATTGAGCAAGAAGCGGAGTCCGTACAAAATATGAGACCTGTTGCGTTATCTGTTATCAGCTTCTATGAAGAAAAGTCGAAAGATGCTGGTTAACCGATTAAGAATGAATGTTAGGTCAATGATGAGTGGTTAAACAAAATAATAGTTCGAAACGTCTGGATCTTGAGGCGACAGTCGGCTTGAAATAGATTAACAGCTTACGTTTGGATGCACAACACCTGTACAAATTTTTGGGACATCTCCGGCTAATAATCACGGAAGCTGACGAGTATTGCGTAGTATTGGTGCTCTGCCACGCTCATATGGTCGAGTTTCGGGCCGACGATCCGAGCATAGCCATATATCATCCATACCGAGGTTGTCAAATGGGTGCTGGTCATGTCTGGGAGGATAAAACCACTGTTTCTGTATATCGGTGGAACTCCGCAAGTCATTGTATTGCTCAGACATGCAATCAATCACCTCTACGATACTTAATGGAGTCAAATGCATGGCTCATCCCTAAGACATTGGTCGACGGTAGAGGTTTTTGTGCTTTTACAATCACCGCAGATTTGAAAAGAAGTTGGCTCATCTATCAGTTTCGCAGACACTGCGAGTTGTAATGGAAAAATAAAGACATAGCCAGTCCATTTGTTTAACTCCAAAGTAATCAGTTCATTTATTCATCTTCAAGCTTTTCTTTAGAATTTTCTGGCACAGAAAGAACGTCCGCATTGACGCAGTCTTATCAATACTTCAAAAATAAAGGCAAATGTACTGCAATAGGTGGTTCAAATTGTGGAAGAGAGGCAACTACGCGTGAAGAAGTGTCTGCAATGAAAACTACCGTTCACATACGTAACATGGCTGGATCTGTAACAACGAAGTTCGTAGATAACTAGATGATAGAAGACATCTGCAGGCAGTAACACTTTCATCTAACTTAGGCCATTAATCAAGTCCTCATTCGTCAATATCTGTGCTATTCAATGAACCACACTAGTTCAGCGGACACAAAGGGCATCATAGTTTTCTGTTGCGTCCTCTATTCACTGTTCGCCGCAACTGGATACCCGTGGGTATCTCGGGAAGCTCTGTCCTGGATTTTCGTAGGCTTCTTTCCTTGACCTCTGGAGAGAAATGCCAAACTCCTCTGAACAGACGGCCTTGTTGGGAGAATATCACCCTGCACATCTTATTTAAAGGTCTAGTAATATTTTTATTCAATCATTATGATGAACGGTGGAAAATCATTACAGCAGATAATTATTTTCTACATAGGAGAGAATTAGAAAAAATGTATAAAACAATTTTTTAGTTACGACCTTAATATCACCAGTTGATGGCTAGTAATCAAATGTTACCCTGAAGGAATACAGAACATACATAGTCAAAAAAACATTCTACGAATATTCTGAGAATCTAACCTTTTACATTCACAACAGGAAACAAGTCTTCCGCAGGGATGAATTAGTGAAAGCTGAATAACCAGATGCCAGATGTACACAGATTCCTGAATGTTTCAGAGTACGCAGAGGCTCCGAGGATGAGTGCATGGGGACAATATGCTCATGTCGCACTGAACGAAGCCCGGTGTCGTGAATGCCTTAAGTACAACGACGTCGGTAGAAAATAATGTTCGATGGCATGTCGTCGGAAATAAATAGAGTTGTTGAAACATTCGAAAACTCGTTAAAAATAGAGAGGCACACTGCTCAGTAGTCATGTGATAGGATTTCCAAGTAGGTTTCATTTTATCCGTATTTTTTCCCATAATTTTATTCAGAGAGCCTACGCAGAACTGGATAACAAAGAAACGTAGTAAATCCGAGACATCAAGGTTAGCAAAGCAAAATTTATTAACGATAGAAGAACAGCAAGCGGAGTAGTTAGAGATTCCGTGCAATAGACACCTTGCCGCTGTTTCGACTCCGTCCAGGCGACGAAATGAATCCATTTATTCGTCCGGTATGAGCAACTTAGTATACTTGCCTGGACTTGTCTACGAAAGGTACCATAATGGTTTTCGACTGTCTGTAGTGGAAATATGTGGAAGACTTAGTAGATTCCAAAGAGAAACAATTCGATTAGCTTTCATCAACATTCATGAAAGCACTCTTGAGTAGCAGTCGAACTTACGCGCAAAGCCTAAGAACTTCAGAGGTAATGGATGCGAGGAAACGACTCGAATGCAAGAAGTGCTAAGATCCATGCAATGTGTGATTTTAGATTACATAAATCTTAAGAAACACGGTGTGGCGCAGTGGCCGGAGGCGATCCCCGCGCCCATGGCCCACCAAGCCTTCCATCCCTCTGGAATGGACAGATAGGTGCCAGACTTGTCTGGGAAGATAGCACCACTGGCTCGATACATCGGTAGGCAACCGCGAGTGCCCTGATATGTATTCAATCACCTCCAACGGTGCTTAGTGAAGTCGAATGCATGGTGCACCCCTCAAGGATTGATCAACGCCGAGAGCTTTATCCTTTAACCTTTTAAGAAACACCAATCATCGGCTAGTAAATTCGAAAAACGAAATTGTGACAAGTAGGATTAACCTAAGAAATCCTCCTACTTCATTGAATAGTCACGTTAATTATTTGCCTCAGCTGAAAATATAGAGAGCGAAGGAGACACTCGCTTGAGCACGACTGTCAACCAGCACCCGACGGGCTAGTTAATTCAGCCAATATGAGAAATGTACATTAACAGTAGTGTAAAAAGGTAATTGTGTTTTTCTAGGCCTCGGAAAAAACATGGTGCAAGCGTATCGAATTTAGAGGCAAGTCTACTACGGAAATAAACCACTCATCAAATGAAAGACTGGTATTAAAAAGGGAAAAGAGGGCCAATTCAGGCAGTGAAGACATTTTGTAACGATAAATCTGCATATTTGGCTGTAAGACTTTGACTAGATGTTAAGTGCAGCGTTTATGACGAAACGACGAAGAAAAATATATCACTGAGTGAAAGGAAGATCGCTTCTTACGCCGTTAAAGCGTTGTGCAGCCTTTCTGCTTAACAGGTGAAAGTACATTAAGGATGTCAGAAGATTAGAGCTATTATGTCACTGAACGCCTAATGGTTTTTCTCAGAAATATCAGTGCGTCTCCATGGCCAAGCTTTTTTCTCTTTCAGCGGAAAGAAAAACTGTAGAACCACACTTCATCGAATTTAACCTCTTACATTAAATTCTGCCGAGAAAGCAATTGTGAGATGATTTTATGAGGTACAATGTGACAGTGGAACTATTGATGACACGCCATGAAAGAAAATATGAGCCCACGAAGAGGAAAGGTGAGGTCACTGGCCTGAATAAGATTTGTCATGTAGTAGAGGTTATTGAATGCATATGAATGAATGAATGCCTTTACAACGACTTTGGAGTGCTTTTGGTGTATCAAGACAATGTTTTCACCACTCCAAATAAGCCTGCTTCCAATACTCGAAAAACAGAAAGCTTGGAATATTGGGGACGAGAGGTCGAACCAAACCCCTTGTTGGTACAGCACAGCACACCTAGCCAGCGCGTTACACGAGCCCATGATCGAGTACGAATAATATACGCTACAAGATGAATTTGAAGACAGAATCGACCATATGTGACTATGGAAACTTTTACTAAACGACAGAATTCGTTAGGGATTAGAACAAAGGTAAGACGCCGGTTTAACGTTTTCGCCCATTGTGATCAATTGCCGGTCGCAAAAAATTCGACACGGACAAAAAACGAATGAATGAGACAGTGTGGTCCAACTGCGAAACAGCAACGTGAGAAAAGGAATTCTTTATGGGAAGGGTAAGCAGTATGCACCGTAGCTTAGATTTCCTTCGATGAAGAAATATCAGAATTGGAATTGTAAATGCGTCGTTTTCCTGTGCACCAATCGCGAGGTATACAGCATACATTTACTTCCATAGAAAAGCACACAGTACAATACAACAGTAGCTGATGTTTCGGCAGTATCGCCTTCTTCAGAGCCTGGAAGAGTATACCGATATAAACGCTTCAATAATACCTGCAGAAAGATGAGAATCTAAATGGTAGTCACATGGTCAACGGCTTCTCGAAAAACCCACCGTTTTTTTTGTAAGTTCCAATGAGGAAGGTTATAGCAGCTGATTATAATCGCATATGATAGCCTAACAAATGATAAACCATAACCTCGCGATTACCGAGAATGAAAACGACGCATTAATATTCCAACGCCGAGGTTAATAGAAAGTCGATCCTTGGAACTGGAGCTGTAAAGTTTCTTTAAAAATTCCACATTGTACAATGGTTTGATAAGCGTAGAAAAGCAAAAGATAGCCACTGCAGTTAAAAATAAGTGAGAGCCGGATGTGATTTTGCATGGTAACAACCCAAATAGAACCACAACGTTGCTGAGATATTTGCAAAACTCTGGACCGCAGGTGTCTATGGTGGGGAACGAACGCGCTATTATCCTTTCCGGGGAGTAACGCGTTCACCACCACACCATGCGGGTCCTTTGTTTCGCACGTCTCTCAGCTATTTCTATCGATCTTTTTGCCACAGCAATCACCCGTCAGCGGGGTTTGTGATTTCAACTACAGCCATAGCTTAACTGGGTTCTATGCCGATTTGCGCTCCCCAGATCAACCCCGCTGACGGGTGATTGCTGTGGCAAAAAGATCGATAGAAATAGCTGAGAGACGTGCGAAACAAAGGACCCGCATGGTGTGGTGGTGAACGCGTTACTCCCCGGAAAGGATAATAGCGCGTTCGTTCCCCACCATAGACACCTGCGGTCCAGAGTTTTGCAAATATCTCAGCAACGTTGTGGTTGTATTTCGC